>VWYI01013037.1:0-22080 GCA_013399455.1 Anthoscopus minutus | reverse complement strand
TTATCACTTTACATTTACAAATATACACGTTATTTTAATAACAGCTGGGAAAACCCATAGTTCTTTAGACAAGAACAAAAAATAGATACACGTAATTCAAGTATATATTAACAGTAACAGAATCATTAAAACATTAAAGCTTGCACCTAGTCCACTGTTCATCCCTCCATAATCATCTTCTTCAGAGATGCATTAGTTAAAGCGATGGCTGAATAAAAAAATTAGATTCATGCAAGAAATGACAAAGATACAGCAATTTTTAAAAATATATGAGATCATACAGATACAGGAGCAGGGTGCTCATGAATACAGCCAGGACAGCAGTGCAGTGAATCATGAACAAATAGATCGCATTCCACACAAAATGCATTCTGACACACTTTGCATATGTACACCTGTGTGGGAAGGATAGAGAAAAGTCAAATTAGCAAAAATTACCATCATCACAGCACTACAATAAGGCAAGTTACGTCACCAGGAGGATGTAACCAGACTATACTGCTAGCATCACAGAAACTCAACTGAATTAAAGCTTCTGACAGCAAGGAGATCCACAGGCTTGAGAGCAGGTCACTGTACATGCTTCCAGATGGCTAAGAGTAGAATCTTTTTTATGTATCTCCCAAGGAAATCCCTTCCCACACTTCGACAGACTTTGCAGTACAGAAAGCGTGATTGTTTAACACAGAACTCTAGTCAACCATGACATTAAATTTCACAAGTATTTTTCTGGTCTTTAGAACATAATGCTAAAGGATCGTCTCTATTTCTCATACCCCTCAAGGCAAATTACAATGCTATTCAACACACTTACATTTTGATCTTTTATTTCTCCCTGGCAGCCTTGGCAATACCTAAAAGCAAAATTGTATATTTTAACCGAAAAATAAGAGTCAAGAATGTGTAAATCAGTGTGTAAAAAAAGATCTCATACCTAGTAATTATTTCTGGCAATTATTCCAGCTATTCAACTGAACTCACAGATCATGGAAACTACAAGTTCTTAACTGAAAGAATCTACTTCTTAATGCCAGAGGTAGCCCAAACCACCCCAATACTCATGATCTCCAGCAGCAAAGAAACTGTTGCTAGCTATTCTTACTTTTGTGACAAAAAAGTTACATGATCCACAAGAACACTCATTATCATAAGTAAGATTTGCATACCGTTCCCCCTTGTATTCTTCCAGCGGAACTTCCTGAAAGGCATCTAAAGGAAACAAGTGATGGTAAGACCGAGCCAGGTGAGGTGCAGACACTAATGTAAGACCTGCAAATAAAGAGACGCCAAAATTGTTACAAGGGAGGATTTACTGAAAAGCTTTTCTGCATCAAATAAACTAAAAAGGAAAAATAATATTTTTAATTACTCAGTAGTTGAGTGCTTCTAAGAATTTTAAAAAGTAAAATTACTTGTTCCATTAGCCAAACATATAATCCTTATGCCAAATATATCCAATAAATCCAATGCCACAGCCCCATTTCAGCAAACATGGGTCTGCTGGTTTTAAAACAGTCAATTTTTGTCACATTGACTAGCATGTGGCTGTGTTTGGATCTATGCTGGAAACACGGCTGATAAGGCAGGAATGTTTTCTTCACTGTTTACACCAGTGAGTAGGCTCATGGCTGCACAAGGCGTTGGGAAGGGATACAGTCAGGACTGCAGTCAACAGTGGACCAAGAGAACAAAGGGATATCCCATACCGTGTGGCTTAGTCTATGAAGCTGGGTGGAGAAGGTGGAAAGAGGAGAATGTTCAGGGAGATGGCATTTATTTTCTCAAGTAACTGTTACTCATGATGGAGTCCTGATTGCCTGGAGATTCTGCTGATGGGAAGTGGTGAATGAATTACTCACATTGCTTGGCTAGCATGCACCACTTTTGCTGTAATTACTAAACTGCCTTTAACACCACCCATGAGTTTTCTCACTTTCACTTT
The DNA here is from genome assembly GCA_013399455.1 of Anthoscopus minutus. NCBI lineage: Eukaryota > Metazoa > Chordata > Aves > Passeriformes > Paridae > Anthoscopus > Anthoscopus minutus. Next base: position 20,138 of record VWYI01013037.1, on the reverse strand, counting down.
TCTGATTCTCTCTCCCATCTCACCAGTGGGGAGTGTGTGAGTGTCTGGGGCTGAGTTGCCTGCTGGGGTTAGACCATGAGAACAGGTTAGCTGGGCATGGGCTGGCACAAATGTCTCCATCACTCACTCACATGTAATGTAAGTGTAGAAACTGGTGTTCTGCTGATCACTGCAGCTGTGAAGAATGCAGTACAGATACAGAGAATTTCTCCAGTTACACTATGCCCATGCTGGAGCCAAACTCATGCTGGCAGGAAAAACTTGAAATTAAACTGGGATAAACTGACTCAAAACTATAATTAATTTATCCTCTTGCCAAATACCCACATCCTGGTAATATCTATTGTATTTTAATCATACGCCTGCAAAAGCTAGGTAAACAGCACCCCCTCACAATATTAATATTATAAACTATGCTATTTCTCCCTCCCACCCTCTCTAAGACTAACGGAGGGAGGCATCATCATTGGTTGCATAGTCCATTAACATCTGCAAGACCAGAGGGTTCTGTTTACAAACTCTACAGCCTGTCATGTGTCACTACTCAGCCTGCCCTTGGGTTCAACTTGGAAATCTTTGATCCACATGCTCCTGGAGGTGAGAGTACTTCTGTCCTCCTATTCCAAAGCACTCTATTTTCATGCCCCTGCACTGAGGACTCTGAAACACAGGTATGTTTAGTTAAATGAGGATTCTTAAGAAGTTACCATTCCCATGTGCATCACTTCTTTTCCCCATGTTGCCTTAGGTATATTCCTTATACCAAGGAATATGATACAGCTTTACTGTTGCAGGTATAATCCTGAGAGACACTTGTACAGAGTTGGCATCCCAGGTCACAGAAATGCAGGACTCTTAAAGCAGAGATGGCTTTTAATTATTAAGTATAGCTGATTTTTTTCTACCCCTTAACTCTCTTACCATGAACTCCTTGATTCATCGGCTTTTCTTGCTACCTACCACAGATTTTGCATTCCACAGGAAGCTCAAGGTATTTGGCTCTGCACTGAGGACAAAAATATCCACCCAGTGTAAGACCCGGGTCACTGTTATTTTCCAATTGCCTAGAGTAGAAAGAAACACTTCAGTACTTAAGAAATAATACCATGCTACTACATAACTACAAATAATGTTTTCACATCAAATAATTTTAAAAGTTTCATTAGATTGCATATAACGATTTCATGTGTGTCAGGAAACAATTGATACAGTGAGATATCAAGTAACCACATTTTCCCACGGGAACCAAAGACCAAATACTTCCATATAAAGGAGCCAGTCTTTAAAAATAAAGATATGAGCAGTAACTGCATGCTTGATTATTTTTAGACACAAAAATATTCTATATTGCATCAAATATGCACATAGTACTTATTCTTTCAAACAGCTTATGCTGTTAGACGCAGAATTTTGTTCTGAAATTCAGACTCCCCTACCACCCCAGAAAACAATGATTCTTTTAATTGAGAAGTGCACTGGTACAGTCATGAAATGAGGCCTCTATTTTAAACTTCTCTTTAAAGTTATGTTAAGGAATACATAAAAAGTACTTTATTCGGATAATACCATTTGATGATCATAATTATTTTTTATAATTATAGTAATAATTAAATAAAGAATTACAAGTAATTGTTTGAACAAGGTGTGATTACCTTGTAGCACCTGTGTGTCCCAATCACTGTGTAACAGAACTAAGTTCCATTTATTACCTTAAAAACTTAAATGCAATTTTTAAAACACATATTTAACAGAGGTAAATGGCCGCATACTGGAGCTATCGATGGAAATAAAATATTTACTGAGAAGTTGCAAGGCATGGCTTACTCTTTTTTTCTCTGTTTTTTATTCTGTTCTCCAATACTTTCACTGTTGAGCAGATTTTCTAAATATGACTAATTAATACTGAATTCTTATCAGGCCACTATTCTAATTCTAATCTATGCTACTTACGCCATGCTAAAGGAGGGCTTTGCATCTTGATCGGATAGAGAAGCGATAGTATGCTGAGGAAAACCTGAAGAGAAAAACATCCCAGAGTAACAATTTTAACATGTGTCAGTCTCTTCCTTCAATGAAGAGGTTCAAAGATTATTCTAGACATTCAAGCATATTTCTTTCTGATTTGTTATTACAGGAGAATTGATACACTCTTGCTAGGTATCAAATTCTTCTCAAAGGTCTCTAGCTACATCCATACCTCCCTGACTTCCCCCCAAGTGAAAAAATGTCTTTTTCATAGACTTTTTGTTAACTGAAGTACACTGGAACCCTATTTCAGAAGAACAGTTAAAAAGAAAAATATGTGAAATGGTAGGAAAGCAGAATGAGCAGCATACAAATGTTCACTTAAACAACTGTGTGTAATTAAGGGGGAAGTATTTTTATATGCATTCATCCAGCCTATATTCACCTTCCAAGTGCAGTATATGACAGATGAGACTATGGGAGTTTTTGGAGATTGTTATCTTTCTTTCTTTCCATCACTTATTTTTTATAGTTCATGACAGGGGAGAAGTTGGTTTTTCCAACTGCTGCTCAGGCTTTATCTAAAGAAGTAAACCTTTTAATTACCCATATCTAGACATAAAAATACATACATTCTTATCTATGAAAAGCGTGGATGAAATTGAGAACCAAATGCTCTACTTTGTACCATTTGAGTTCCTATTCTGGTTTAACTTCAAGCTTAAATTTATTGAGAAACACATCAGGAAAATAAAAGGTACCTAATCTGCTTGTTGAAAGAACACTCCAGAAGCTGCTAATAAATGTGTGCTACCTACAGCTCTAAAATCAGCTAATAGTTGTAAGAGTTGTCTTCTGCAGGGAAAAAAGCAGAGGGCAAAATAAAAGAGTTTTTCATCCTTCATTTCTAAGTATTAAATTTATAACAATTACTGTGCCATCAATATCGTTGCACTTTGTTGTTTTCAAATTCTATTCAGTAATTTGTCTTACTTAATAATCTTTATTTAAAAGCTGACTACTTTGCAGGAATAACATCAGAAAACTGATACTTATCTAGCAAAATAAAAGTTAAAACAAACAAAAAAAATTGCACAATGTCTTTATTACACTTTTTCCTATTTGTATAGCCTTAACGCAGAGGCAAACAAAGAAAAAGACAAAGCAAATCTCATGCTAGGAGTTTGACAAAACCAAATCCTACCCATTCGAATAAGGGAGCACTCAGAAGTTGAACTGGCAGGTGGAGGACTAACATGGTGCATCAGCAGTTCTTTATAATGACCTTCATCTAAAATAACGTGGTATGTTCCTGTCACAAATAAAGAAATGTTTTACTGTCAGGTGATGTGCAAAAAAATAATACAAGCACACACTCCAAATAGAAAACAACTTAGGTAGAAAACACAATTTATCCAAGCCTTTTCCTAAAAAGTGGTCCTGTTAATGCTACAGTAAATTACAAGTTTTAAAACTAGTAACTAACAGCATGTTAAATTAGATATGAAGGCATAGAGCTTTTCCTCCAACATTACACTTTAGCAATGATATTATAAGAATTACCACTGTCGCAATGGATATTAACATGTTACATTGATCAAGTACTATATTATACAGCTTTGTATGTGGAAGGTTTGAAAATATAGGTATTTCTTCTCTCTAGAGCTTTAGCTGCTAGCTGGTAATGATTTTATTTACTACTGTATATTTTGTAGATTTTGGCAACTCTTTAATATTCTGCTAGCATAACGGAAAATATTTATCCTTAATGTAAAAATGCAGAAACAAATATGTAACAAATTAATTAATTTTGATTTTAAACCTGTTAGTAATATAACTACTGAACTTCAGATACATACCACCAGTTTCTCGGGCAAGTACTGTACAAACTCGAACTTCAGCACTTAATCCGATGACTGATACTCTGATCTTTACTGCTTTTAAACACTTTAAAATAGAGAAAAAAAGCATACTCAAATTCATGTGCAGAACAAGAAATAGTAACAAAGTTTAAAGTCTTAAGTGAAAATTAATCAGTGATGACACTGCATTTGCCTGTTCTTTCTCCAGTAGCTTGGACGTAGTCAATGCAGTAGTTAAACTTCAGTTCTCTACCTTAATTAGGTCATAGATGTTGGCAGGATCACATGTTGTCAGACTGCTGAGGACTACCAAAACTTCTCTGCTTGTATGTCCTGGCATGTGCCTAAGGAAAGCACATAGTTAATTTACATCTGCACACCAAGCTATTTCTATGGTAACAACTCCAAAAACCTTAATGTATTGAAGTCAGAAGGTGACATGATATGAAATCTTCTACAAGCTGTAGATACTTGTCTGAGCACCAGATTTTCACCTTCTGAAAGCCAAACCTTTACAATATCTAAAATACAGTATTTAATGGTGTACTTGTTACCTGATTATTTGCTGTAATGAATCCTCTGTACCTTAGGCATACTCGTACGTAAAATTAATCTTTAAACTAGCACACTGTAGTAAGTCTTCCTGACTTCTTAAAAAGCTCTAATCAGTTTTTAGTGTAAATCCATTACTTTTAATTGCTTCTAGTTCTTAGCTGAAAACTATCTTCCTGCTAGTAATTAAATAGCTTTTAATGACATGGATTATTAGCTTTCTTCAGTCAGTGATTTTAGCTGTAATTCTTTATATAGTCTTCCACAAACTTGGATACATCTTAATACCTCACAAAGCAAACAAGTATTCTGAATCTATCCTACCTGAAAATGTACCTTTCTAAAGTATGCCAAAACTCTCCCAAGATTATTGCAACACAATGCTGTTTCTTTTCCTTTCTCTTACATTATTAACCCCTAACTCTGTACTCTCTTTACCTCAGCCCTTCAGTAAAAAAAACTACAGTCTTTCATCATAGTATCTACATACCATCATCACCCTGGTTTCCAAATTTCATTTCTGTAGGAAACACACCCCTAAGTACAAGCACCTATTGGTAAAAAAGAAACTTCTGCACTACTAGATTATTTAACTTAATGATTTGTATTGTAAGATGAGATAAAGTCACCCTTTAAAGATTCAAGTCAGCATGATGCAAGATGCTACTTAAAAAAATTCTGTCTCTGCCTCTCAAAAAAGTCACAATCCCAAAGAAAACGAAAAAACTCCATGTATATACTAACTTCAAAGTCTGCATGGCCAAATTTAGGGAATTATACAGAGAAGGCTCTCCGCTGCAGTTCATATCTACTGCTTTCTTCAGAGCAGTTACATGCTTTTTTGAATTTCCTGTAAGTGAAAAAAATGCAATCAATTTAACTGATACAACAAGTTAAAGAACAGGAATATTTAAACTGTAATGAAGCATATATAATGAAGTGTACTTGTACAACACAGGAACTGGTTTCAAAGTGAAATGGGTGTATTTTTCCTTAGAAACTGTTCTTTTGATCAGAATGCAGAAATCAGAGATTGGAGATTGGAGACTTTTAGTCTATAGGCAATCAGATGCTAGAAAGTTTACAAGCCAAAACAAATAAAATCACTGCTGGGTATCTTTAAGCACTGAAAATGAGTGTGACATCTCTCACAAACAAGAAGATAATTTTTTTCCTCTGTTATCCTCAACGTATGGTTCAAAGATTGATTGATCCTCAATTTCCTCAATGAAACCTGCTGAAGCCACAGAGACTGGTGTAACAGCAGGAAGGAACCAAACAAACCTTAACTTCTAAATATCTGATCAGATCTCACAAAAACCACAGATGTCATAACATAACAAAATTAACAAACAGGGTAGAAAATTAACTATAGGGGAAACAGAACATATCTGAGCTGCATTCTGGTCGAGACTTGATTGCAAACAAGCACACAATGACAATTCTGGATAAAAGCAAACAAAACATAGATTATGGTTTCAGACACCTTGCAATAATTTATCTTTTAAATAAAACTAATTATGATAACATAACTTTATTTTCAGCAGTGTATCAGACAGAACTCATAACACCAATGAAAAGGACAAAATAATCTGCAATTTAAGAAAAGAATATTACTTCCCTACCTGAGAGTTCTGTCATTTTTTCTGCTCTTTTACTCTTGGTAACAATTAATCCAATCTGAAAAGGTGGAAAAAAAGGACAAAATTGGTTGCATCATGTCAAAAATTGTTCTTAGAAAGTTTTACAATGTGTTTGTTTAGAATTTTACTATACTTTTTTATGTCTTTATCGACCAGAATTACTTAACCATACAATTACATACAAGTTTTACTTCAAGTGATCAATAACAATTCAAGTATCAATAACAGCACAACATGATGCATCAGTTTACAAATACTCCTGTATTTTCATTACTACTGCCAAGAGGTACAAAAAGAAATCTTCTAAAATTCTAAATGCCTAGTAGAAACAGGCTGAAACAAGAATTTCACTAGACTGATGAATAAAGGATGGGAAAGTACACATAAATTGGAAATAGTTTACTGGGTAGCATTATAACCAAAACTACCTCTTAAAATAGTTTTCTGTTATTTGTTTCTTGCATGGCTGTACATACCTGACTAATAGGATTCTGGTCAAAGTACTCTTCAACAAAATATTCCAGTAGCTATATAGAAGAGTTAAGACAGTTAAAAACTAATTATACTTTTATTAGACATGCACTAAGTAGATGCAAAACATCTAGCACCACTAAAAATCAAAACAAAGTAGCTAGGTAATGCAAAACAGGGGAATGAGACTTTCCTTTCTATTCTTCTTTCTCTCTATCCCTTCCCCTTCATCCCATGTAACTAATGAAATGCAGATTCCAGAAACTACACGCTCCCTTATTTTATTCACATCCTATATTGAAGTTCTAGATTCCTGCTGGAGGTTTTCAATACACCAAAAAGCACTAATCTGTACAAAACCATCAAAATCCAGGATTTCATGCTTTAGTATTGTGGAGAAGACCATACAGAACATGATGTATACAGTTCAAGTCTTCCACAATCTGAAACAGCAATCCCGTTCAACTCTCATCTAGCATCCATTCAAATAAAAATTCAAAACATCAGATGTAAGAAAAAAATATAAACCAATTCTAGATGTGTAACGAAAACATGTCATCTCTTTATTATGAGCAACACTTAATTTCCACATGGTTTCAAAATGTGTCCTCCCATAATATGCCTTTAAAAAGTGTTTTTACTGTACAGAAGTACACATGCAAAGCAAAATAATGCCATACAGGTTTTACTATTCAAAAACCAGGAAAGTGACAGACTAGCAACAGAAGCAAGGAAACAAATGCAGGGATGAGATATGAGCCTATACACATATGAGAGACTGCAATTCTTCAAAATGCAAAATGCACTGTTTATAGAGAAACAGTGGCTCAGTAAGAAAAAACTTTTGAGTGCAGGAATACCTTCAGAGTGCAAGTAAGTCTGTTCGGTTTTAAGTCTTGGTCCTCCATTGTTCTTGATCCATCAACAACCACGTAAAGGTGACGCATCTGCATTTCCATCATATGTGAAAATCACTCACAGAATACATATTGAAATGAATTCATTATTCCATTTACTTTAAAACAGCACTACTTTCTCCCTCTAACAGGCAAAATTCAGTAGATTAAGTGATGCTATTAACATCAACAGAAAACTGCAGCATTCTTCCACTTTTCTCTTAAAACAAAAAGAAACCCTCTCTAGAAAATTGCACACTATTCTACTCTTATGACTCTCATAATAACCTACAAAACATGCATAGTTTGAACTTTCACATCTTCATCTGAATAGTTCAGTGTTGTACAAAGCAACGTGGTTATTTACAATACATTTCCATTATGTCCATTTTTCACATGAAAAGGACAGAGTGAGCACATGTGGTGTGACTTCAGCTGCCAAACACACTCTGTGTGTCAAACCTCCAACCCTGAATAGCCACGCTTCACATCCACACTACCAATGAACAAAGAATGCTTAAAAAAAAAGCAGGGGGAGGGGAACCACAATGTTTGGTATGAAGTATGTTAGGCCAGCAGAAATGTATTTCAGATCTGGAATATCACTTCTAGCCAAGCAGTTTTGAACTAAGGACAGAAGAGGGTTAAGGTACTAACATACCATTCCAAGCCGAACTTGTCCATGGTGTTCATAGAGTCTAACAAAACACAGAAGGATTTAAGTCAAATTCAAATGAGTGAATGGCTCCTAAAACAAAAGTCCAAAATAATCCACTACTGGACTTCAAGCAAAAATATAGAAGAAATAGACTGCAGATGCTTACTCACACTGAGAAACCCCACAGCTCAATTACAGATTTCAAAACTCTCAGAAAATTAATAAGAACTATTTCTTACTACCAGGTTTAATGAAGCTTTAAAATTTTATCGTAATTTGACAAATCAAGTTCTAATGTAACTTGAAATAATGCAAAACTTAGGATTTTTTCTAGCATTTTTTCTGAAATTTGAAACAGAAATCTATAAACATGATACTAGAAGCTAGATTCTGTTGTGATAGGCCAAGAGGGGAATGTTTTTAACTAAGAGAAGGTCGATTTAGATTAGAGATAAGCTTATTATTACCATGAGGGTGGTGAGGCACTGGAGCAGGTTGCCGTAAGAAGCTGTGGATGGCTCCATCCCTGGGAGAGTTCAAGGCCAGGTTGGATGGGGCTCTGACCAATGTGATCCATTGAGAGGTGTCCCTGCTCATGGCAGGTTGATTGAGATGAACTTTAAGGTCCCACCCAACCCAAACTACCCTGTGATTATCTAATTAGTATATTAAAAGAAATTGATGGAAGATTTCTCTAAGCTGTGCAGATTGCAACCGCAGCGCTCCACACTGTTTCATCAGATCAAGACCTGTAGCCTGCATACACATGGGATACGTAGCCTGTATATATTCAGTGTTCAAAGATAAAAATTAATTTTTCACCATTTTTTTCTGTCATGCACCTGCCCCTTTGGAAGAGAAAGGACATTAAAACACCCTGCAGGCATGCCTTATGCTTTAATTAATTAATTAATTGCTGCTTAATGCCACATGACCCAGTTTCAGGAAGATCAGACCCTTACAACTGACCAAGACAGTGCTATCAGCAGGCTCGTGGCCACACCAAGTACCTTTTCCTCTTTGCCTTGAAGAGAATGTCCTCGATGGTTGCTTTCAACGACCCAGATTCGTCTTCTTTGAGAATTTCCCTACGCAAAACAGACTGTTACAGTGGGCAGAGGGAGATTTTTTCCCTCCATTTTCACCAGAAATGAGAGAAAGGTGAGAGGAGAAGAACATACCATGTTCTTTCGTAGCCTCCTTCCCAGCGCTTGGTCCGCTCGGGCTCGTCATCCATCTCCGCGGGGGCTGAGGGCGGCTGGGCAGGCGATGACGGGGATTGTGGGGAGACCAGGGGAGATGCGGGGCGCTGAGGGAATATCGGGGGAGCTCAGGGGAGATGAGAAGGTTCAGGAGTGACGAGGGGGACTGCGGGAAGACAGGGGTGAGAGTGGATCTCAGAGGAACCGAGGGACACTGAGGGAAGCGAGAAGGGCCGAGGGGGGCTAAGTGCAGCCGAGGAAGGCTGAGTAGAACCGCAGGACACGAAGAGGCGCCTCGGCCGGCACCCGCAGCCAGGCCCCGCCGTCCCGGACACGCTGATGCCCGTCCTCTTCCGCCTCGGTGCGCCGCCAAACCAGCCCGGCCGCCGCCCGGGCTGCGGAGCGACCGTTCCGGAAAGGTTTCGTTGCGGTTTCCACAACAGCATAAAAGTCCTCCAAGTGCGGTCATGGAGAGAATGAGCGCCTAGGGAAGACGGCTCACGGAGACATCGCTCGGAGCCCGCGGTGGAGTGGCCCTGAGAAGTCCCCTCGCTCGTGTGTCCGGGCACAACCGCCAGGCTCATGGCACTGCCTAGGTCTCGGTGGCACTTCTGCAATTAACCGAAGCAATTTCAGTAATTAATATAGAACGCAGGAACCTGGAAAAAACACTAGATTTTAACACATGATTATGTTCATACGCCGGTTAATGAAGGCAGCCATCTATCACCTCTCCAGCAAAAGCAAAAACTTTCAGGTATTTTGATGTTAAGTAATCATGTTTTCCATCTACTTAAAATGATTCTGAGTATTTATTTTATGTCACCAAGAGTTTCCATTTCATAAGCACCACACTGAGGATTAGCTCAGAGCTAGTTGAGGTAATTGCTGATTGCTCTACAGAGCGATTAAAAGTTTACTGGATATGTTGCACTGCCAAGACTGGGCTTCACCTCTTGAATTACAGGAAAGTTACTGAACATCCGTTTCTATGGAATCTCACTCTGCATCCAAGTAAGACAATACATGAGGAAGAAAACATGTAAACAGTAGTAACAGTTCTTGAAACAGGAGTGGAGCAAAACTAAACACTTCAGTACCCTTCTGCTTATTGCATTTATCAGGAGCAATGTATAATTATAACGGAGAGGAGAAATTAATTAGCTTTCAATTAAACCATACCTGAGAAAAAACAATTATTTTTTTGAATGAAAGCACCCTGAAGATAGGAAAAGAAGAATTCTTTGAAAAGTCAGGATTTGCTTCTTGGAACTGAAATAGTTGTAGCTTGAACAATTCCCATTAGAACATACACCATCTTTCCTTTAGAAGGAAAAATCCCATCTATAAAACACTGAAATGAAGAGTCTTATAAGCTAGCAGTTTGAATAAAAGAAGTGAGAAATGAGACTTTCAGAACAGGAGTATTTTTTATTCTCAAGACCAAGAATTTCAGTGCTGTACCGGAACACAGGATATACAGTAATTTTGTAGAACATGACTGTATGAGTGCTTGGAATCCCTCCACGATTTTGAAATTAATAAATAACATACTGGATACCTTCTTTTACAGTTTCAAAGCAATTAAGTTTTTCATTGCCGTGAGAATTTGTAGTCAATATGCTGTCATGAAAGCTGGGTAGGCTAGTTTGTTAGTCACTGCTTTATCTGGCCTGAAAAAACATTCAGTTTAGTAAAAAGTATGCCAATCTTGCCACAATTGTTTTGATCTAGGATACCCAACTGCTTACAAGGACAAGAAGAAACACAAATCCTGTTTAGAAACATTAATATTTGTAGAAACTCTTAAGAATCTTGAACATCTCAATTTGTAGATCTGTGAGGCCAGGCTATTCTCTAAGAGGAAGACTGAAGGATAAAACTTCTTGTTGTATACACTCAGCGTCTGAGGACAGGTTAAAAAGCAAGCCCACTGAAGTAAGGCAATATTCCTTGGTGGTTCATTTATGTGTTAACTTTCTGCAAAAACCCACTCTCATAGGTAAGGCCACAAAGCACACTGTTTACACATACAAGCAAAACTGTAGATTCAGAGCTGAGCCTAGAGGGATTGTACAGAGAGATTGAGGTGATAGTCACCTAAAAACTTCAGTTTTATCTGGAGTATGTCCTCTATTCTTTAAGAATATCAAGAGGCCACTTTCCTTGATAGTTCTTACAGTAACTCAAATTGAGGGATTCTTCCATCACTTTCCTCCTAATTTCTGCCTGCTCCAAGCTGCTTCAGCTTCCACTCATTAATTCTTATTTCATTAAGATCAATTTCTCTAAGAGATGAACACATTAGAATAATCTTAGACTAACAGTTTTTCTCCATCATGTCTGTAGCATTGTAGAAAAGACCCTTTTCAGTCATCCATTAGTAGGTTAGAGCAAAACCAGAGCACAGATTGTACACACCAGAAGTGCTTTAGCAGCCCTGAGGCCTGTAACAGACACATGACTGAGCAAGTAATTTACTGTAATGGTTGCAACACGTTGCTGCAGCCTTAGGGATGGTTTGCGTACCTGATCTTACTTCTGTTGTGCCCTACATCAATCCTGTTTGGAACCCAAAAGGCGGGCAGAAGGGAGTATTTCTCTCCCAGCTTCTCTTCCCAACATTTGGAAAATCTACTTGGCTACACCAGTGGCATCTTGCCATGAAACAGCACCTAGAGAAGTTGCTGCTTAATTGCCTCATTCCAGGCACAGGTATGGTGTTCCCTTTTCCCAATCGATTTGTTGGAAACTTTGCAGGAAAGACACAGCACAGTGGCTCTTCACAGGCTATGAAGACACTGTCAGAGGGACCAGGAGCCAGTTTCTCAAAGAATGAAGCTTGGACCACTGTCAAACGGAGCCTGGAGCTGGGTTTCACTGTCCTACAGAAAGAAGACCTATTAAGTGTGCAGACTGTGAATCTTCCAAAGAAAACATCAGTTGTGCTATTGTTAGCACTTAATAAACACCAGTTGATCCTCAAACTTGCACTAATCTTCTTCTGTTGTTGATGCAATGCCGAGAAATCTCAATGAGAAAATATTAAAAACCTGGGTGTACAGTGAGAGGTCATTTATTTAGATTGTGGAGATTTGGACAAGTACTTCTCTTACAAGGAACAATTTAACAAGTGTTCAGCACAATACGTATAAAAAATTGGCCTACCTCCTTTATAAGGAAGAGAGGTTTCTCCTTTGAAATGAATACAAACCAGAACCAGAGAGAAAGGCATAGAAGAGAGAGAGAACAAGGTATAGCACTGGCTGTCACCTGTTCTCAGAATGATGAAAATACTGAGGCACCTTCCAGGTGAAGGCTTTGAAATGAAGTGTCAAACTTTCAAATTCTCTCAGTGTTTTCCCGTGGCATCTTGTGCTATTTAGTTTTTCCACTAAAGCTCTTGGAATTAAGTGTCTGATAGAATTGGAATGTCAACTTTACAAATATGAAGGTGGGTGCATGGCCATCAGGATTGCAGTGTGAATGAATAAGGGCTGAAATAACAGAAGGGCTGCAATGGTCAGAGTGAGGTATGTTAGTGCATTTCCAGCAGTGAAGAGCACAGGTAGTACTACCATGACCATACTAGACTAGAAATGGCTTTCCTGATGTTGTTCCTTTAAATTAAGGCAGAAGTTAAAAACTTTCTTTCAAAGAAGAAACCAGTGAAACTAACGAAAATTTGCAGAGCACCTTTTTCAAACAAAATGTCTTTATAAGCAATATGGCTACTCTGGTGGAGTTTTTTTATATTAAAAAACATATTTCAGAACAGACAAATTGCAGTAGTAGAAAACTGTACAAAAACTATCAATGTGTCTAACAATTTTAGTAAGTAAAAAAAAGGTTAGTAAAGTAAATAAAGATGTGAAAAAGGACACAAAGATAAAAATTACTGACTTATGAAAATACTTGCAAATACAAACCTATCCCCAGCATAATATCCCCAAGAAAATATAAAAATATATCTAGAATTTATGCAAATATGCTCTGGAAAGTATGTGTTTTAACACATTTTACCTGGCCTTAAAGTGGATAATAACAATTTATACTTTAAATGAGAATTAATTTTGCTGTACTTACTCTCTGAATGCCAAGTTCACTAAGAGCCACTGCACAGACAAAAGTCCTGTTACTTGCTGATGAAGAGTGAAGCCTTAAACATTACCCCTAACAGCATGATCCAGAAGGTAAGCACAGCACACTGACCTATAGCAACACTAATGGAACATCCTGTACCTCTGTTCCTTTAAGGCCAAGTACAGATTTGTTGCATCATCTCTGAAGAGGGCATACAAAAGCCAAACCAAAGTCCCCCTCCCCCAGCTGCTTAAATAAGAAGCTACTATTCCTCTCTTGTTGGGCATAATTCATGATTTCTAGTATAATATACAGCACTTGTAAATAAAATACAAAAAAACCCTTACTAAACTAGCTTCTGGATTGCCCAACTTATTCAATGCAATTAGGCAGTGCATCAAGCCCCATACAGAAAGAACACCTCCGCTCTTTCTGATATCTTTAAGATTCACATATAAATAAAATCCAAAATTGTTAACAGCATTTCTGCACAAAGTTTCCATAAGGTATTTAGAAACTGCTTTCTCTCTGGTAGGCTTTGCAAGTTTGCAAATGAAGTATTTCCAAGTAAAGTATTCATATTTAAGAGACCAGGATTTTCACTAATGAAAGCAGAATGTTAACAGAGGTTTCCTAACTTATAACTTCAATTACAATTTCATCTGCATACAAAACCTATCAGTAATGTGTAACATCCAAGTATACAACAGTGATTAAGTAATCCCCGTAAGTGTACTGTTCAAAGAGTAAATAAATAGGTTAAAATACATATATCCATTTTAAAAACAGAAAATAGTATCCATGAAATCAAGGCATTGCTAAGTTTCTACATTCCAATTCATAACTTTATCATAGTCCTGAATTCGTTGTTTTATGTGAGAAAGCTTATTCTTCAGATATTCACAACGCTTCTTTTTCTCCAGAAATGCAGGATCCTGCCAAAAAACCAAAAACCTTTACATTAATATACTCGGCTTTCAGATTCTTCCATGAAAAGTCTATTATCGATTATGTTCTTGACTAAACGGACAGTGTCGTAGGTAAATATTCTCAAAAAATCACAGTCTTTTTCCCTGGCTCTTTCTTATTTCCTGTTTCCTCTTCCTTCAAGAAAAGCCGGAAGAAAATGTTCTGCCTTTATATGCTGTAGTTAGTTAGTAAAACAGAAATCTGCAAATATAAATGACATCCTACTACGTAACTTAGATTTTATACATGTATTTGCTGTACATGCAAAATCCTACCCCTCCAAAAAAAGCAATGAAGTTTAACTAACATGGACACAAACTCTGAATTCCATGGAGAAAAAAAAAAGTATCTGTAACGTATAACATTTTAAACAGAACCCAGATACACATTTGCTGCCTGCATTTAAAAATTACAAAGAGAAACCTCTTGGATTACACTGAAAATTACTTTTTGAGAGTGTCTAAATTACATGCCTCAAAAAAGTACAAAACTGCTTTTCAAGGGTAAGACTATGTTTTCTGGTGTTATCCATTGGCTGTGTCAGTCAGTGAATATAACTAAACTAATATTCTGAGTGAAGAATGGTAAGATTAAGCATACTCTCAGAAGATGAAAACACTCACATCTTGGGTTGTGGTTCGTTTTTTTTTCCACATGTGGCTATTGGAATCATTATTCTCAAAAATGCATGTTGGCATGAGTGTATGGGTTGTGTCCTAATTTTGCCAAAATTTTAGAAGACAAAATACACAAAGCACTACAGGTACTCTGAGAAACTGAAATCTGCCTAGTGTCAGAAGTCTTGGCTATTTACACTCTCTTTGCTAGTCATTAGATTCAGTAGCAATGTAAATCTAAAAACACTTACGTTTTTCTTCTTCTTGTATTCTTGCAGAACTTTTGATATCCTTTCCTGTTCCTAATGAGAAACCACAGATTTTTAAACTTTGATTTGGCTCCATATATTCATGTAAATTCTACCAAATACTCATCAAATGCTCATTTGATCCATACCTTGTGGTTATAACATTTTAGATGTATATCTTGTATTTGAGAAACAGTGAAAATACATCAACTGTGACTCAGTAGAACTTAAAAGCTACTAGTATGAAACAAAGAAACAAAAATCCCCAGAAAACCTTGTATACCTCTTAACTGGAACTTGATATCCCTAATTAAAGCCAAGAGGTGATACAACATATGGGGAAACTTCCTCTCACACCAGGTCACTGTCAGCATTAGAAAACACTGTGCCCTAGCTGAAGACAGTCAGAAACTGCCTAATACCACCAAATACAACTATTTTCCATGAGCCCATTTCACAGCTACTTACATATATGCTTTCAGGATGGTGTGGAAGCTGCTTCAGCAATGCATCCAGCTCATCAAATTTTTTTAATACAGCATGAACTTCCACAGACAGTTCTTTATATTCAGCAAACTGATCATTGAATACTGCTTTGTACCGGTCTCTCATTTCATTTGTTTGAATTACAGGGTATTTCCTGGAAGAAAAATATTTAAGAATTAGATTTAGAGATGCAACTTACTAACAACATTGAGACTCTTCACCTTGACAGTATTCTGACACATTTCTGTATTTTTTGCTAATCTAATAATCTGCTGAAATTTGCATGTCTGTAAAGCATTGTAATCAGAGAATCATAGTTTAGTTCTGGTTGTAAGAGATGTCTGGAGGTTATCTGATCTGACCTCCTGCACAATCAGGAACACTTAGACCAGGACTGTGTCCAGACAGCTTTTGATAACGCCAAGCATAGAGATTAAGTCTCTCTGAGAAACCTGTGCAAACCTTCTCAGAGAAAAAGATTTTCCTAATATTCAGGTGAGAGCTCCCTTGTTTCTATTAGTTACTGGTCTTATGCCACTGATACCAGCCCCATCCTCTCCACTCTTTAACGTTAACACGCAATTATGAGTTCCCATAGCACCTACATGGGAGAGAAACCACAAGTGTATACAGGAGAAAAGCAGAGTGAAAAACATTATTCAAGTATCCCCCACTAAGCTGGTCCATCAAAATCAAGTAACTTACGCTAAGTAGTCTGGCATCACTATAGGTTTAGGAATGTGGCCTGCAGGTATATGACCATTAAGTAGCTCTGGTTTTCTTTCCAGCGATTTGAGCTGCCTGTAACTGACTTCTTCTCTTGGTCCATCATAACCTTCATACTGTTTTATAAGTGAAAGAATTTGTTCTTAATGAAATCAGTTTTACATAAACCACAAAATATGCAACTTTAAGCCAGAGATACATATATTGAGCAGCAATATACATAATAGAAGCAAATCACAGATATTTCTTACAACTTTTACTGTGATTAGAAAATCAGTTGAATGAGTTACAGCAATGTTCCTCACACAGTACTTTTCTCCAGTTTGTCTTAACTTCAGAACAGATAAATACTTCTGGAGGTTTGGAAAGATTTGTTTGCATGTCTTTAAAAAAGAGTTTAAGGAAGTTTCCTTCAGTATTCGTTTAATTTGTAAATAAACTGGAATTATCCAGTTCTATGGAGTTCCCATTTCTCCTTGTTTCCATTGCACAATTCATCCCTTGATCCAGAAATAAAATGTGGAATCTTGTTAGAACACAAAACGATCCTGATCTACAGGATCAACAGAGAAAACAGTAGTAGGAAATTCAGTGTCTAACAGGAGACCTTTAAGAAGGAAATTAATACATCATAATTTCTCTGGAAACCCTATACAATTTTTGCAGTGTATGCAATGACACTTTGTGTGGCTGAAAACACTAACATTGCTGATGCTTTAAAAGTGGCAAGGAGTCTTTGGAGCAGTCTCAGAGATCAAGTAAGAAACTCTACTCCCAGAGCACCTACACTGTGTTTCTGCTGGCTCTCCTGCAAATTAAGCACCCAGCAAGGAAGAAGGAGAGTCTCAAACCTGTCAAGCATCAGACGACCTGCTCATGTCTGCCAAACTCTGTGACAAATGCTACAGAACTTGTTACTTCATAGAAGAGGGTAAGAGCACATGGAGAGGCAGCCATCACATCTGCTATTTTACAATTTTATAGATTTTATAATCTAGTCTAACTAGGAGTAAGTTCTTTACAAGCTCCTTTTGAATCTTCTAGGCAGGAGGCTGCTGTCCAAACTAACTTAAAAAACAAAACCTAATCTCTTCAAGGTCAAATACACATATATTAAAATAGTCACAAGGAAAAGAATAACCATTTAGAATTACCAGTAAACAGAAAAATAAACACCAATTGCCTGCCTACCTTATTTTCTGGAAAAGACGACTGTGTTTTCATCTATCAAAGAAAAAAAAAAGGAAAGAACTAAGTTTTAATTTCAGCAAAAATAGTATGTAAAAGCACAGACTCCTAAAATTTAAACATTTTAAAAATCATACTGTGCAGAAAATTACACATATATGTATAGTTATAATGAAATTTAGCATAAGGAATTCTTTCAGATCCACTAATATAAAGACTTGTTGTTTAAGGAAAACATCCACCCAAAGCCCAGAACAACAGGATTTCCCAGAGCACAGCTGTAAGGAACAGCTTGCAGGAAATACTCCATCCACTTCCCAAGCTCCTTTATTATTATTTCACATTCCAGCCCATGTTAACTCACTAACACTCAGAGCCTAATTCATTGCCTAAAACACACAACAGTGCACTAAGCAGTAGCTCAACCTGCAGCTGTTTTGCACAGCACCCTCCAGAGTCTAACCTCTATTACTGAAGTATTCCCTTCAGAAATGTTTAGTAATTGGACTAGAAGAACTTGGATAGTAACAGGGAAGAATGAACACCTTGTGTGCAACTCTGGCAATCACCTCATTCTTACAGGACATACTATCAGTTGGTTAAAAAACTTTTATCAAGGAATTATAATTTGTTTTCAAAAGAAAAGTCTCCATTTTATGCAAGATGGTGCACTGAAAACCAGCGTTAAATGAAAATGCTGCAAATCAGACTGAAGTCACAGAGCAGAGAAAATGCAACTTTAAACTCTCTCATTCTAAAATCACTTAAAGGCTGACCCCTCCTTAAATTAGGGTTATTTCACGTGCATTAATTTTCATGCTATATTAAGTTCCACTCATTTTTCAAAGGGTTTTTTTGTGATGTTTTCAAATTAAGGAAGTTTTACACAAATTACTTTGAATTCTCTAGGTAAGAGTGTTAAATCTCTTCTGTTACAGTTTATCATTAACCAGGTAAATATTGAATACTTCTAGTATGGGCAAGGACAGTAATCAGACAAAATATTTGACAGGCAAAAGCTGACTGAAATTTGAGACATCGAAATCTAACCAAGGCTGTTACTGCTAATATTTGCTGATAACTATTGTGAGGAAAGCTGAAAAGGCATAAAGAAGTTGCTTGGAGTTTTGTTTGCAAAGTAAAAATAACTATTTCACATTCTTAGGTTTATTCACACTAGCACTTGATATGCTGAACACACAGTTTTCAAATATATGCTAGGTAGCTTTAAGCCACCTAACCCTGCTGAACAGATGAACATTGTTCGTTTCTTCCTTTGTTTGGAAAATACACACTAGGAAGTACTTCATCAGCTGACTCAAGAAGAGAGCCCAGTATTACCAAGGGAACACAGCGAGGTCCTTACCCAAGGTGAATTATAAACACTAAAAAAAAATTAAAGTCTAAGACTCTGGATCTGACACCTTAAAAACACCTTTCATCTGGCAGTTTCTAATACTGTACAACTGGTTAAAATTTAACCTCAAAGCTATAGATCTGCTGCAGACAAAATACTTGATTCGACTCTGTGTGCCATGGTAAGATCTTATAGCTGCTCCCCCTCATGTGGTACCCAGTAGATCGCTAGACAGAAAATGATAACTAATAATGACTTACCTCCTGTTCTATTAATTCCCTGCGCCTCCTGGCCCCTTCGTGCCTCCACAACTTTAGGCAAACCACAGCACTAATTAGATAGATGATCACCGTGACAAACAAGAAGATGATTGCTGCAGTCTGACCGCCCTCCACACGGCAAAAAGCTGCATTTATCGGCGTCTTAAACAATTGGTAATAGCAGAGCCCACCTCGGTTGGTATCGTTTACATACACTATGGCAGCCGACATGTACAGGAAGAACAAGGCCACGTTGATCCCAAACTCGGTCAGAGGCCACCAGTTGGAATCGAGGAGGATAGTTCGATAGTACATGGACATGCCCAGCACGAGCAGCACTATCGTGACGACCCACGCCATTCCCGCCACCACCAGGATGAAAGGCGTTTTGGGCCCGCTGTAGGAGTATCCGCCGTAGGCGCTGCCAGCCCCGTATCCATAGGGCTGAGAGTACCCGAACATGTTGTACCACTCGTTGTCCTTGTGCACGTAGGCAGTGACACAGGCGAAGACTGCGGCGCCCAGCAGCAGCTCGGCCACGCCGAGGATCCTGAGCAGCCCTGCCCAGGACTTCATGTAGGCGTACCGCTGGTGGTACTCTTCCACTCGCTCGCTGTACGTCTGCCCAGTGCCGGCGCGGCGCTCCAGCGAGCCCACAGGGTCTCCGGAGGGCAGCATGGCCTCGACCTCCTTCCGAGAGTTGTAGCTACCGCCCGACCCCCCGAATGGGTCCGTGTAGGAGCCAGGCACCGCCTTGGTCCCCTGCTGCATCGGCGAGGGAGAGGCAGGCGGCGAGCACTCGACCCCGTCCGAGATGTACCTGATGTCGGAGGCCGTGCTATCCCAGCTGGAGCCGGCGTGGCGTCTCCCTTTGAAGAAGTTCTTCCAGGAGTCAGGAATGAACCGCCGAACCGGCTTAAGCTCTGCCGGCCCGCTGAGGCCCGGGCTGGCCCCG
>VWYI01013024.1:2549-20155 GCA_013399455.1 Anthoscopus minutus | reverse complement strand
TGTTCTCAGATGAAAACTGACTGTGCCTCCAGACCTTTCAGAACAGCAAGTTCTGTTTTCCAGAAGGATGCTTGTAAAGTTTTGGACACAGGACAATTTAAATTGTGTATATGAATTGAAGGTGAAACTTGAAAGAGCAAAATTTTCTGTAGAAAAAAATGTGCAGTTGTTATGACTTCATTTAAACATTTGTCTTTACAAAATAGTCCTGATTTGGATTTTTTTTACTATAAAAAAGAGAAAAGAGAATAAAAATTAAAGCAAATTCATAATTGGATTCATGTTGATTGATTGATTGATTTTTAAAAAAGTAATTTCAGTATTTAAGTTGAATATATATAATTTTATGACCTGTTTTGTAAGGCAGTGCTGTGTTCTTCCACAGAAGAATGGGGTCATCAGATTTTCCTGGCTGAAACTGGTAAATCACCTGAATTACAAAGAGGAGTCTGCAGGATATTGATCACTTTTTTATTATAGCACTGGGCAAATTATTGTGTTTACTGAAACAAGCTCAAAAATGTACTTTTTGAATCAGCTGTTGTTGTGTGCTTAGGGAGGTTAAAATTAGCCAGCCTGGGAGGCTCAACTCAGTTGACTTGTGCTGGACAGAACAGCTGAAAATTCTCCCTGAGCACTTCACCTCAGAGACCAGGAAACCATCGACAATACCTGGGAGTTAGGCTGGGAATTGCACTGGGAGAACTGGTTTTTGTTGAGATAGTTCAGTCTGTGTTTGTTTAAAGGAGCTAAAAAACCATGAGTGACAACATGGTGGCTTGGCCTTCCTTGGAGGAGGAGACTGAAACATATGGAGGGACTTAGATTTTATTGCCATGAACTGATAGTGCTATTCCTGCCATGCTGTTTCCTATGGGAGTGAAGGATTGGGAAGCAGAAGGAATTGGCCACCTGGGATGTTTGGCCTTTGCCTGACCAAACCTTCAGTTTGAGAAGCCCCTTTCTCCTCAGCCCTCATTTCTGGTCCCATCTGTAGGCTCTCCCCATGGACTGTGCTGCAGCCACAAACGAAGCAGGGCTTTGCTGTTCAGTCTTCAGAGGTTGTTCATTATTTTCTTAGCACAAGCTTTGAGCCTAGAATGGCACAGGCTCTGCACTCTTGGAAAACACACCAGCAAAAAGCCTCAGGAGGCTCAAAATGTCTGAATTTATGCAAGGTAAGGTGAGCAATTACCTGACACCACGTTCTTAAAACGTCTGTTGTTATTGCTCTACTGCCAATAACGAATTATTTGTCTGTTCACACAACACCTGCACTGCAGACTCTTCTCTCCAATAAAATTGTGCTCCAAACACTACAGAACATGGAGTAGGTGAAGAAGAAGAAGGGAAACTGAGGCAACGCCCACTATTTTCCATCTTGAATCCTCACCTACACCCATATTCCACAAAACCCAAAATATACATTTTCATCAAGTGACCAGCTACTAACTGTACTACTGTCTAATTCACTCACTGGTTGTTTCCAGTCCATCCCAAAGCTTTGGAAGCTTTCTGGAGGCCTCCACGGATGGAGGTCAAAACCAGAGTTTTCTTGGGAGTCAGGATCTTCCAGGGCAGGCAGAGAAATATTCCCTGTGTCCCTGATTCCCACAGCCATCCAGATTTCAGAGGCACAAACCTGCTGAAAAGACAGGAAAATTATTGTGTCCATAAAGCCTGATATGAAAAGCGTGCTCTTGTAAACTGTTCAAAAGCTCTTTAGGTTTCTGTGTGAAGCCCA
Source organism: Anthoscopus minutus (assembly GCA_013399455.1). NCBI lineage: Eukaryota > Metazoa > Chordata > Aves > Passeriformes > Paridae > Anthoscopus > Anthoscopus minutus. The sequence continues at coordinate 18,411 of VWYI01013024.1, read as the reverse complement.
CAGAAATTTTCAGTGGTTTTGTGTAAAATGTTTTGTGGTTTATTTGGGATTTTTTAATTTTAGGGTTAGGATTAATGAGCGAGAGATGGTATTTTTGTTTGGACTTAGGTGTTTGTTCTTTTTTATTTATATTACAGTTTTATAGTTTGTGAGGTTTTTAGTACACTAAGCTAATAGACTAAAAATGAAGCCTTAGGGGTTTTGTTTACAAGGCTTTTAAAGCATGAACTATCTAATAATAAAATGCTAACTAATTGATTTTTACTTTTAAGTTAATAACTAAACATTTGCATTTCACATTGAGGATTTTTTTTACCTAATCACACAATATCACTTAAACTTATGAAGAAGAAGGTGAAAAAGGAAGATAAGCCTACACCTTAAAACTTTTACCTTGTTATAAATATATTACTATATCTTAAATCTTTCAGCTTAGAATTTTCTACTGGGTGATTTAACACACTTTCATTTAAATTACACACTCACAATTTCAGTTCTATCACTTAATTTTGGAAGCTTTTTCTACGGCCTTAGGTCAAATACAGTGTTCTCTTGTGGATCAGTGCTTGCTAGCACAGAAAGCCTGAAATTTTCTGTGCCTAGGATTTCAACAGTTTAGGACTTGGTGTAGCAGTGAAGTAGCAGAGCTCTGTCCCAGCATGCTTTCTACTTTAGTTACAGCCTGACAGCATGGTTTTAATGGGGTATTTATTCTAATTCTGGACAGATCAAGCTGCTCGGTCGTAAATTGGCTTCTAGACTTCTGTTTGCTCAGTTAGACTCCTCTGCACTCCGTGCATACACCTCTGCTTTGAATTATGGCACTTTTGAATGCCTTTTGAAAAGGCTAGATGGTAGATTTATCATGCTTTCCTTCCAGAAGATATACCTTATATAATGATTCAAAATCTCTAGCATTTTGGTAATTAGGAATTTTGAAACCCTTGTATACTGTGCTAAATTTCATAAAGTATTTCTGCCAGAAAGAAATAGTTGTCTACTTATGTCATAAAGAGAAGCTTTATGTGGCAATAAATAACTCATGCAACAGGGCTCAGAACACCTCTTCTAGTGGGGCTTCCATCTTTTAATAAACTTCTGAGTTAGAATGATTCAGTTAGTGTTGTTTTCTTTAAAAAACCAACAAAAAATGTTCATCCCAACTCCATTCTTTTTTATGATCTCATGATAATAGGGATGTGCTTTCTCTAATAAAAAATGCTGCATTCTGTGCCACAAAACAGCTTTTGCTGGTCTAAAAGCCATTGAAGGTAAGGACTCCTTCACAAAATTAAGTTCTGATAAACCATTTTTAAGTGGTGTATTATTTTCTGGGCCAAAACATGAGAGATTCAATGCACTTTTACTAGTTCAGCTAATAAAAACTGAATAGAAAAATTTGTGTTTGAGTCCTTTGAAAACCTAGTTATGCTACAGATAAACTCTCAGTGATTAAAGCAAAGTCCTCGTACCACAGTTGCTCCATGTGTGGTTCTTCTGTCTGTAGGGTTGTGAGAGCTGGCAGATGTTGAGCACATTTTGTACAAAATGTCTTTTCCATTATTTTGGTCATGTCCCTGGTTTGGAACACCAGGCAAAATATCATTTCAAACTTTTATTTAGCCTTTGGTCGAAACTTTAGCAAAATAGTGGCTTAGTTAATAATGCCTTTTTTCCTTCATTTCTTCCTGCCTTCGCTCATCCCTTGTCAGCTGAAGGCTTTCTTTCTGAAAATAAACAGGGAGAGATAACATTTGGAAACCAAATCTTTTTTCTTTGCTTTAATTTTCTGTGGTTTTAACAGCCGTTGCTATTTGATTAATCAATAAGGCACCTTGATTTTTAAAACTCCACCTTGAGAGCTCTCATCTTGCTTAATGAATTCCAGAGGTTTCACACCTCTAACTTTTATGGGAGTCTTTGAGATTTTGCCCTCTGAATAATTACCTAGTAATTGATATGAAATGATTTGCATAACCAAACAATGATTTATGGTGTTAAGTTAGCTCAACATTTAATTTTTTCTTCATTTAGCTCAATTTGCCTTGCTGCTTATTTTCTTCTAATCATCACAGGCCCTCCATTTCTGATAAAACAGGGAGAAACACACCTTTTCAGTAAAATCCAGTAATCAGGTTCTCTTTGAATAAAATATCTTCAAATATTATTTTTTTGCAGAAGACCCTTCAAGAATAAAAAAGCAGTCTTCACTCAAAGACCCATCTTCTCAGTGAATTCTGACATTAAATTGTTTAGAAACGGGGCCTATCAAAATTCCTATCCTTTTTTCAGTCTCTGTAACAGCTAAGAGGCCCATCAAATCTTATAAAGATTTTCTCTGGCTCTTTGATATCAGTCTGGATTGCAGCAAAGCAATGCTAGAGGAGGAAACACTTCTGGTAGATCCATTCCTTTGAGTGGCATGTAATAATCTTAGTTCTCCAGTACACAGACATAAAAGGCACAAGGAAATGTTACCTGTTTGGGACAAAATGATTGGATTGCTAGACATTGTTTGCTAATTTTAGTGTTTTAAAATATCTTGTTTTCCATTTCCTGCAGTTAGATCTTATCATGCTGTTCTGTTGCCACAACATGATTACCATCCTGCAGCAGATTCATCCAGTGGAAAGATGTAATGAAATTACTTTCAAATTGTTTTCCCTCAGTCTACCACCATGATATTTGTTAAAACATGAGAATTTCAGCTGATTCTTCTTGTACTGCTGGTACTGAGGGACAAACGCCACCAGCATTTGAAGAAGCAGTAGTTTTCTTTGGTCATTTCTGATAGAAGAAGAAGTTCAGCACTCCAAAAGCAGACTTTGGTTAGAGAAATTGGTTGTGTTAACTGCAACTCTTCTGGTTTGGAATGGCAGCTCTAAATCCTGCCGTGGCAGAGCAGCTGCATTTCAGTGACTCTGAGGCACACCAGCAGAATGTTAAGGAACACAAACTGCAGAAGAGGCAACACTGAGTGTTGGGCTGTTTGTCAGACATGCAGAGCAGATGCTTGGGCTCCTCTTCCTGTGGGAGACAGTGCCCAAACTCCTGTGGGCTTCAGCAAAGTCTGCTTTTAAAGGGTCAGAGCACCACTAACGATTTAATTAGGGACAAGTCGATTCCTCTCTGAACACTTCCCTCTGCAGTGGCTCAAGCTGTAATTAAAATGCAGTGCCTGAGTAGCTGGGGGCATCCTGCTGCCTGCTAAGGGGATGCTGCAAAGGCCAAACCAGGGTCTGAGCCCTCATTAGCAGCATTTGTCAGGAACCACAGGATCTTCCTTGTTTTCTCTCTTGTTGCATTGTAAATATTGTTCAAAGGAGCAGCATGCAATAACAGCTGAGGCTGGTGAGTCCTACATCTCATTTGACTTGCAGATGCTTAATTATTCAGACACATTTTCCACATAAACCAAAATTAAGGAAATAACCCACAATGCAAGGTTGTCATTCTGGGATTAACTTTTTGGGGGGAGTTGTTTGCTTAGGAACCTCAGTTCAGAACTCTCTGTATCAAAGGCTTATTTCCACCTAAATTTGAGCAGAACGCTTAGAAAAATACCATGTACAAACTTCATACATATGAACACTTCTTAGCCTGTGTCCTTTTCAAAGCCAGCTCTTCTCAGTTAGATATCTAAATCACAGAGACTGATTTAAGTTTTATTTACTTCATTTAATGTTCAGAGAACAGAAGTGTTCAGGTTTTTTGTTACATCTATATTAATATGTAATGGATCAACTGGTTCAAGGCACAGGACATTCATAACTATTTAAATGAAATTTCAACTTTGTTTTCCCAGATTGCTTTTCTAGCCTGAATCCAAAAGGACTCTAATGTGTTGTAGTTTCTGTCAGTCAAAACCAGAAGCAGGAGTACTTATTTTTAGTAGGTGGGGAGGTTAATGTTTTTGACTAGTCTTTAGCTCAGGAAAGAATGACATTTGCAGATTGTGTGTTTCTTTGCAGTTCACCAGTCAAATATGGATGGAAAATAACATATGCACGATTTTTGGGACTGGAATATCTGCTGCAACCTGAAACAGCTTCAAGGGTTAAGACAGGGCTTGGATGAAAATGTCTGATATTGTAATGAACTGCTGGTTACAAACTCTCTAGATGCCTTTCAAGATGATTTTTTTGGATTCTTCCTCAGTTAGCTCTCTCCTTTAAACTCAGCTTATTATATTCTTGCTTCAGCCAGTGATATCTTCACATAAATGCCCTCACTTCCTCACTTAGAGCATGGGGTGTATTCTGCTGTTCCAGGAATATCCTGTGGAAAAAAAAAGAGCCACACAGAAGTTACTGGAAAGGAGACAAGAGTAGAGAGGGTCCCATGCCAGTTGTTACTTGCATTGACATTCATCACTGTTTGACGCCAATATTTTAGCAAATGGTATAAAATGTCAGGCTCATAGTAGCCATACTTATAACTAGAAATATTCCATAGAAAATTTGTTTTCAAAGAAATATTTAAAGGAGATGATATAAAATTATTTAGTGACTTTATTATTATTTTATATATTATAAAAAAAATATTTAAGGGAGATATTAGGGTGTAGCACAACAAGGAAGTTGATGCTTTGCCTGGATAAACACTGAATACCTCAAAAGTTTATTTTCTTTCTGAGTGAGAAGAGCCCACCACTATATCTGGAGTTGTCTCAGGGCTGTTTAAACACCTTAGACCTTACCAATACAGGAAATCATCAAGTTTAGACAAATCAGTTTATTCCTCTTAACATGGTTTCTTCTGTATAGTACTCCTCAGTCTTAGGAAAGGACAAAAAGATTAGCTAAGAAACTGCATAAATTAGTCTATTTACAGAAATGGTCTGCATCTTAAAATTGTTGTCTGTGCTATATTCCCCTGCAAGTTGGCAATAGTAATTTAGATGTTGAGGATGCAATGATTTTCTCCTTCTTTTATAACTGAATTTTTGAATACTTTTAGTGCATTCAAAGCTTTAAAAATATCTTTTTCAAGAATAGGTATCAACACAGAGAGCAAATTTTAAAAAAAATTCCATTTTTTAATCTACTGCAAAGTGGAAAGAAGAAAGAGTTTATTAAGCATTGGATGGGATTTTAGTGCTCTGGATTGGACATACATTGCTACATTAGCTGACAGTGGAGGGATAGGGGAAGAGAATGGATGATTTCTTGAAGAATTTAATTTTCAGCATACCTTGATCAGGTATGTGGGGGTAAGAGGAGTGAAGGCAGGGAAAATGGGCAGTCATGGGTTTGCAGAAGGTGGCAGACTAAACCTTGTACTTCTAATTCAACTTGACTCGTATCCACAGACTCTTTGCAGTGCACTGTTTCCTGCTCCTTATATTTATGCCTCAAAGTATCAAACCCACAGCATTTTAGTGTTCTTCCAAAGCCATTAATTCTCTTTGAATACTCGTCTGTATCACTGCTATCACTCCATGCTTACAGCTTTAGTTTCTCACAGAAATTTTGAGAACATGTGAATTTTTTTGCTTTTGTTCCTCCAAAGATGTGTGCAGAGCATTCTGCCAGAAGCTTCATGATGTGTCTTATGCTTTTAAGATAAAAACTAAAAGGAAGAAATTAATCTTTGTCATAATCACCTAAAAGCAATATACACAAAGCTGAATTGTGTGTGTGTATAATATACAAAAACCTACATGGCCATTTAATACACGCAGTTTGTTTAGGCATGAAGAAACTGCTTTTAGTAATTTTCTTATCCATGTAAACTGCATCAAAATTATTTAGACATAAAAATGTAACCAGATCCACGATGTAAAATCTGCTTGAGCATCACTAGCTTTTCCACTTTTATCAATCACTTGTCATTGATCACTATACAGCCATGAAGAGTTTGCTTTCTCAAACCCAAGATGCACACACCTCTCTGGTCTTTAGATTAAGAAAGGCATCCAGGAATTAAAAATTATTTGCCATTGAGGTTTATTGCTATATCTTCATTTCTCCTTGGCTTAAAAAAACCCCATAATGCTACAAAGAAATAAAATCTCTTGGTTAAGCTCTGTGTGCTGAAATACTCAGGAAACAGCTTGTGTTGATGGAAAAGTTAAAACTGATTTTTTTTTAATGTATAGGAATTTGAATCCCACACACAGACCTTCTTAGAATTGTAGTACGGAGGCTTTTTCATTTTGCAAATGGAAATGCAATTTTTCTATGTCTCATATAAATTCACTTTAATAATCATTCCCTAAAATTAAAGTTGGCTATGTTATTAGTCAAATAAAAAGGTTTCATTTGAGTTATATAGGCAAAGAACTATACCCACAATAGACACCTATTCATCAGCTTAAAAAACCTGTCAGTAAATTATCTGTCAACTGCCACTTTGATATTTCCTGTTTCTTATTCTCTCTCCATAAAATTTTGGGCAGAATTAGTACACATTGAATTTGTGTCAATGATATTCCTGTTTCTTAATTCAGCCAGAAGCCTCACAGGTGATTTATTGAGACCACTGGGGCTTCTGTAGACAAATTCAGAGCGGGAGAAAGATGGGGAGAGACTCCTTATAAGGACATTTAGTTACAGGCAAAGGGGGAATAGCTTCAAACTGAAAGAGAGTGGATTTGGATTGAATATTAGGGAAAAAACTCTCTATTGTGAGGGTGGTGAGGCACAGGCTGCCCAGAGAAGTTGATGCTGCTCCATCCCTGGAAGTGTCCAAGGCCAGGTTGGATGGGGCACTGAGCAACCTGGGGCAGTGGAAGGTGTCCCTGCCCATGGGAATGAGATGATTTTTAATGCCCCTTCTAACTGAAGGCATTCAGTGAGGATAAGAATGCAGAGTTCTCTGTCCTGAGAGCTCCTGAGTAGAGGCACCTTTCCCTAAATTACTGCACGTAGTATCAGTGCTCTTTAGATTGAGTTGAGAGGCTCCTCATCACTTTAATCACTTGAATCAGTTCTTCATTTTCACAGCAGGCCCTCTGATTTTACTTGGAAAGTTTTGTGAGCTTTTCCCTTGGAGCTGGTGTTTGGGTTTGGGATGTACAGATCTTTTGGGCTGTGTTATCTCATGTCACTCAACAGGACAGAGGTCTAAACCAAAATTACTCAAGAAGTTAAAACCTTCCCATGTAAAATTCAGGTCATGGGCTTCAGGGTGAAATTCCAGGGGAGACAAGTATCCACTTGGATATGGAATAGTGTGTTTTCAATTAAACAGGATCAGATGTTACTTATCTTTCTTTACTTGTTCTTTTGACCAAAAATTAGTGTCTGATTGTTTCATGGAACTGTGTTTGTACTTTTGCAGTACCTTCAGGAGAAATGCCACTCTGTCTCGTCCCTTTTGCAACAGTGCTAAGGAAAGTAGATGGAAAAGTTCATTTTCACTGAACAAAATAAGGAGAAAGCCTGCAGTGTTCCATAGATACAAGCTGTTTTAAATGCTTCTCTTTTCAAAAGTTAATTATGTGATTGCTGCATTACTTAAGAGCCGAGAAGAACATATCTGTAATGAGCAGAATCTGAGTAGATTTTTAATGCATCTCTTTCAGCTCTCCCTGTGGCTAGGAGTGCTTATTGAGATGTTCATTTTTTAAAAGTACTTTTTTAAAGTACTTTCCCACTCTCCATAATTGATGTATTAGTATATCCCCTAAGCACATTTTCCTGCTCGTCTTTACTCCATTAAGATTAAACAGAATGGTCATTAGATCATAAAGCAATAAAATATTCACTTTGCTACTTACTGCAAAAAAGCTGTCAAATATAAAGATTGACTTTGCCTCCAGGTACATTTTTAATGGTCCTTTAAATATAGGCCTGAACCACCGTAGTAACAGATGAAGAACTTTCTTCATCAGGGGAAAGTATATCTTAATTAGGTGCCAGGCCCAGAATTTCTTTGCTCAGCCCAAGTTCTTCTCTGTGAGAGATTTTTTTCCATGGTTATATGAATTCATAACACAGTTGCAATGCAGGTTAAAATTAGGGAGACTTTATTGCTTGCTATAGACTTTTTAATAGGTTTTAATTAAAATGTCAAAGATCATGTCATATATATATATTTCTTGTTCAAATAGAAGTGGAGAATAGAAGTATGCAAAGATATGAAATAACCTAATTTTCAGTGTGCAAATATAGATTGGATTTGCAAAGAGGTGTTCAATCATGAAACAAACCCCAAATTTTATGTTCAGAAATTTAGGCTTGCAGAATGATGTGTGTTTCCCTTACTCACTGCAGCTCCTCATTACTTTTCTCCAAAACTCTCTTCTTATAAGCAAGAAAAGGAGAATGTTATAAATGGCAAAAGCAATTTTCAAAGGGCTTCAGGGAAGACAGAGAACACTTCTATTTTGTAATTGAGTGCTACCAGGTATAAAATACATAAAATACATGCAGCAGCAGAACTGCCAAGCTGTTCTTGTCAGTAAGGGTCGTATTTACTACCCACCATACTAGAAACAATTTGTAGAAGTATGGTATTAATGACTGAGTAATTATTATCAGGAGAAATTGCAGCCAGATTTATTTTATTGATTATCTCTTTGCTAACATTGCTGTGGCCCCAAAGTCACAGTGTTCCCAGACATTCAGAAAAATGTCAATATTCACTAGTTTTGGTTGTTATTGAGTGTAAGATCTCTCAGTCAGTGCTGGTTTTGGGCCATTTTTTTGTCTGCCCTGAGATTACTGAAGTAATTAACAATTTGATAACTCTCAGAATTATAATGAAAAGCTTTGGGGTTGGTTTTTGTAATGATGGTGCTAATGTCTGTAATACTTGAGGTCTTCCAAGGGAAAAGCCCTTTTCTCCAGAAGTCTGGTGTGCTATAAAGGCATTCCAGGATTTTATTTTGTTGGGGATTATCTTGTGAATGGTGATCATGAAATTTGATGTCTGGTTCTTGAAATAATGAGGGGTGCCAGCAGAATGGCTGCCTTGGACTTGTGAAAGGCAGACCTTGGCCTAAAAGATGTTAAAAGGGTCTTTGTGGAGGCATTCCTGAAGGGCAAAGGAGCCTAGGAAGACTGGATATTCTTCCAAGAAGGAAACTCAAAAGGCACAAGAGCAGGTTGTGCTGAAAGATGAGCTGGTGGGGAGCAGCAGCCTGCCTGAACAGAGAACTTTGGCTGGAGCTCAGGAAAAAGAAGAGAGCTTGAGACTTTTGGAAGAAGGGGCAGGCAGTCTGGGTGCTGTGAGGCTATGCAGGGCTAATTCAACTTTAAGATAACAATTCTTTGCCATCAAAGCAACCACTCACTTCCATCAGTGCTTCACTTTTGTCACTGCAGATCCCTTCCTGAATGCTCCCAGATCTCCAGGGCTGGCTCAGCCACCCACAGTGGCAGCTCAGTGTTCTGAGCTCAGATCTCAGCCCCTCTGCCTCTCCCAGCCCGGGGTGACGGCGCTCTGCTCACCTTGACTCGGTGTTTGGACACATCTCTCCCAAGTCTGGGCTGCCTTAGCACTGATTGGAAGCACAGCCTCTCTGATGCTTATGGCAAGTGTTATTTCTCCCTTTTTGCAGTTTTCCTTGGGTGAAAGCACGTCCCTCGCTCATTATGTAAAGCAGATAATTAGCTGATTACTTGGGCTCCACTTAGAGGTTTAATTGGATATGTGTCACTCTTGTCAATGCTGTAGAGTGATCTTCAGAAGGGGGAAGCTTGCCCTGAAGATGCTCTTCTAGTGTCACCATCAGTCTCCTGGAGGCCCTGTTCACTCTCTGCTGGGTTCCTTGTGTTGATCCTGCTGTCTTTTTGTGGCATTGGACAACTTTTTATGGCATTGTTTGGCTCTGGGTGGCTGCATCCGCCTGACCTAAGGCCATCCCTGTGCCCCCAGTCCCCTCCTACCAAAGGCTCTGACAACTGCAGCAAGTGCCTTGATCACCTCAGTGGAACTCCACTGGAAACAAGGGCTTGAATTTTGTTCACAATAAATAATCAAGATGATTTCATCCTTTGGCACTTTTCTGAATGTTTTCGGCAACAGCGCTGCTGTTTCTCACGTTTTTGTTGTGCAAACTAGAGGAAATTAGTTCTTTACCTGTTCAGTCCCACTTTTGCTTTACATCTCCTCTCTCTTTCTAATCTTTCTAATCTTCCTCTATTTGCACTGAAAGCATTTTAGTAAACATATATAAGCTCCTGAAATTGTATTCTGGGTTTCTCTCCAAGAGCACCTATGATTCCACACCTCCCAGAGTGTGTCCTAGCATTTGGCCAATTCCTTTGTAATTAACTGCAGAACTTCCCAGAGTTTGAAAAGAATATATCCTTTTCTTTAAAAAGATGTTCAAGTGAAGTGAAAGCATTCAGCTGCAAGCCATTCATTCATCTATAATGTTACATGACAAAAATTCTCACCCTGTTTGTTTGTTTCTGTGAAAGGTGTAATCAGGTAGCTTGTGAGTCCCTCATCAGTTTTTATTTTTGTCTTTATGTCTTCATAACATCTGTTCCAGAAAGAGCAGGTTTTTTGTTTCTATTCCAGTTTGTTTTGGCAGGTGTATACAGAAAAAAAGATGCTGTTAAATTTACAAGTGAATTATATGAATTCTATATACTTCTAATAGGTTTTGACTGTCCAGATGGCAAGTAAAACCTTTTCCCATGTGCTGGTGAATTTAAAAAGAAACAAAAATGGCAACATAAACACCACCCCCCTCAAAGAAATAACAGCTAAATTAGTGGGTTTTCTTCCCTCTGTGCCACAGGTCTGGTTGATAAAGCAGCAAAAATATCTTGTCATTTAAAGGAAATAATAGAGTTTTGTGATCTTGTAAAATTTAATTCTTTAGTAGCAAAAATGTGGTCTTGTCCACCTAACAGAGCCCTGCCTTTGTGCTTGAAGCTCCTGCAGCCAAACTTCCACCCAAGAACCAAATCTGTGCTATGTAGGGGACTGAGAGAAGCAATAAACTCTCAATATCTCACTGGTTACAGCTGAAGATCTTTTTGTTTCTCTAACCCGCTGCTGCTGCTGGCATGGAATAAACTGAATTCTGGTGGATATTTTGACAGCAGTCCTGATGGTTACCTGTTGTTTTCCTCTTAGATGAGCTCACTGCTTTTCCATTTGACCCCATGTAGACCCAAGTTATTTTAAGGGATTAAGAAGAAAGGCCTTAAAATAGAAAAATAAAGGGATATCCAGTTTGGCACTAGGCAGTGGTCTCAGACTTAAGTGAGTCACCACTATGCTAGGCATTGTTTTTTCCTTGGGAGAGTCACTTTTCTCCTCTGAATTCTATATATTTTTTGGACAAGAGATTTTTCATCCCCTCCTCATTGTGTTGGGAGAATAAATTAAAATGTATTAATTTAGTGCATATTGGTGAAGCATATCAAAATGCAGGGGGAGGGGCTGGATTCTAATTTTTATACATTTTGTTTAACTGATGACATAATTCCTGGATGGCATCTTTAAAGGAATTCTTTTCCCATGGAGATACTCAGTAATATTCTTTATTCACACAAGGTTCATCTAATGGTTTCAGAGCATGTTAAAACATTTAAGAAAATAAATTTCCCAATACTTAGGCAACTTGGCTATAGAGTTTTTATTGGTGTAGAGTGGTTAAGTGCCTTGCATATGCTATAAATCAGAGAGTAAAACGGAAATTAAATTTTGGACCAATTTAGGGACAAATAAATTGGTAAAGATTTTCCTGGTTGCTCTGCAGAAATAGTTCATTACCTCCATCAATAAGTATTTTTCACGTTGATGTCTCTCCATTGTGTGTTATCTCTAAGACTGAATTGTGAAAGAGGAGCATTGTGTGCCAGTTTTAAGTGAAAATTAAGTCAAAGGCCACTTTGATTCTTTCTTTGGCCACTGCTTTTGAATAGTGTTTTTGACTGTGCATGACTTTTGGGTTCGCTTGAGACTGGACTCCAATTATGAGGTGAAAGAGCAAGTTTAATTAAGTTTAATTTAATGAAGTTTAATTTGAGAAGTCACTGCGGAAGACTTAGTGAGAATATTGACTAGTTAAACAGAATGGGTAATGTAGAATATATTTTCTTATTTATTTTTTTGTATGAGGACACAGAAAGTGATCTTGACTTTTGGCTGAGGCAGAAAACAGTCTGTTTCCTTGGCTGTGGCCATGGCATTGCTGCACTCCATGCTGGGCTCTACTGTCTGTCCTCTGACAGCTGTGGCAGTCAGCTGGGGATTCCCTGTGGTGGCATGTCACTCGTGGTCACAAAATAGGAGTGGATTCAAATCACAACAGCAAGGTTTGATCCCAGAGAGGCAGGAAAAGCCTTTATTTTGGGGTTTGTAACCCATTTTATAGGATGTTCCCATACAGGTTACCATGACTGGCCAAAGGAAGCACCTCTCTGGTACCATTGATGGGACAAGAGAAAAACCCATCCAGAACAGCTGTGTGACATTGCTTTGAGAAACAAAACCTTTTTACTAAAAAACACTCATTGAAAGAGAAGTTTCCCAAAAGATTTTCCCTTGGGAAGAGATCAGCCACTGCCAGGCTGAAAACTCTCAGGCTCAGAAAATCCTGTCCACAGTGGCAGGCAGGACAGGGATCTCCTGTGACAGCCAATGCTTTTCTGTGCTAATGCAAAGGCTTCTAAAACACTGCAAAGTGTTTTTCATCTTCAAGAAAGGAAATGTGTGCAGGTCCTCCTGACACCCCACACAGGAGTAAAGGAGAGATGGACCTTTCCAATATTTTTAAGGCGAAGGCAAACCACTCCATCTCCATTTGAGGTGAAAAAGGAGATTCTGTAGGGATTAATTAAAATTCTATTAAAATTTTTGCTCATCTTCAAACCTGAGTGAAAAGATTTTGACCTGTCCTTTCTATGATAGCTCACACTGGATGATGCTGCCTTCATTTCTCCCAGCTTGTGAGGCATGAAGAAATAAGATGGGTTCCAAGAAGAAGGATAATTCTATTTTCTTCACAGTGTGTGAGGAGAGAGAGGCTGCCATGTGTGGATGAGATCATCACTTTAATAGCAGCCATTTATCTCTGCATGCTCTCTGGAGGTAAACACAATGATCACTTTTAATGTTAAAAGCATAATTCAGCCTGGTTATTTTCCTAATCCTGTTCTTGTTGAGGTGGATTGCTTCACCTGATCTATTTAAATGGTGATGAATGCAGAGTATTTTTTTGAAGAATGCCTTTTGTATTTGTTTCACCTTGATTAAGGATTCAAGAGCAAATTAAAAAAAAATAAAACACACCAGAAAACCAACAAAACCATACAACTCTCCATCTTTTAAAGTAAAAAGCTGACTGGGCCAAGTGAAAACACACAGGAGATGAAAAATCATTCTTTTTTTATGCTGCACTTGGGAGGTGCAAAGCTGGTGAAAAGTTATTTTGCAAATGACCAAAAAATCCTGAGTTCCCCTCAGGAATGACACAGATCACTGCAGTCAGTTTGGATTCTAGAAACAGTGCTGCTTTATACCCAGAGTAAACTGGTTGCTAAGGAATAAGTAGATCGAGCTTTTTCACATTAAAGCAAGGACTTGTACCTGTGGCAAAGTTTTATTATTATAAGCTGGTTGTAGATGAAGTTAGTTTAGAGATGAAATGATTAGGAAAAGGCATTCTCTTCAAATCAAGAATATAGTGGTCTTGCAAAAACTTAATCCAGTCTGATAAAAGCCCTGATAATAAACTTTTTCTGCAGCTGTTTTGGCTGCTGGTGGATGCACCAGCTTTTGCATCCATGCCTTCCATTTGTACTTGTGAGGGTTTAATACTGCAGCTTTTTTATCCCCATTCCAATGAGATTTTGTAATTTCCTGCAGAGCAGCAGTAAGAAACTTAACTTGTTTCTTTCTTTTCCAAGTAAAGAACTGAGCTGTTGTTTCCTTCCTTTTCCTTTTACTGCTTATACAGAGCAGTACCATAAAATGTGAATCGTGGTGTGTTGCAGTGAGTATTGTGGATGTTGATCTTTGGGTGTTGATTCACACAGAATTAAATTAATTAGCACAGAATTAATTCCACAGAATTAAACCAGGATCTTCTCAGGACTAAATTAAAAAGTTTCTCTCTTCAGATGTATTGATTCAAAAAAAGAACTGGGACATTTCAAGGGACATTTGTCCCATAAAGCAGGCACTTTCACAGTCATGTAGGACAATTTCTTGTCCTAAATTCAGGTAAAATTTCCAGGAAGTCCATCAAAACATTCACCTGGTGGTAGTTTGGGTTTCCTTATACACATTTCCCAAAATTTCACCTGTTAATTTTGCAAATACGATGAAGTGTTTATCAGAAAACTTTCAGTGAATTAATCACATTATTTCTATAATTATTTCCTAATATCTTCCTTCTTAATAAACAGCTCTAGAAGATGAGCTGTTAAATTTTTCTCCTCTGAAATAAAAATGCTGTTTAAAAATAGGAAAGCTCCACAACCTTGTACATAATTGTCTACTTATCATAGGCTTTTCCTTTAAGTTTTCAGATTTACTTGACTTGAGTTACCGAGCTTAATAATGGTCAAGATGCAAGTATAGACACAAAAAAAAGGGGATAATTAACACTGAGGAGAAATGTATTGATTTAATTAAATTCCTGTCATATGCCCTAGGAAGAAATGTCAAATTAAAACCAGTTATATTGGTTAGATATTTCAGATGTGACACAAATGAAGGCTTTATTAATTCCTAGGTTCCTAATTGTTTTATTTGCATCACAGCACACCATAGCTCTTGGATATGGTCCTGCTCTTTCCCCCTCTGTAATTACTCAGGATTTGGGTACAGGAGAAAGAAACCCAAGCCTGCCTCATTAATTGCTTGGTTTCTTTTAATTTCCATACATTACCTGCAGGATTTATCTGCTGGCCACTGCTTCTGCTGTTTCTTGAAGACTCAGGCACAGATAAGTGGTTTGTTGAAAGGGTGTGTGTGAATTCTTTAGTTCTTGTACTCATTCATCTTAAGTTATTCAGAAGATTTCATATTGGTAAAATAGATTGCTTTTTTTCTGTTTTTTTTTGTTTTGTTTTGGGTTTTTGTTTGGTTTTTTCTATTTGTTTGTTTTTATTTTTTAATTTCCACTGTTTTGCTGTTATTTTGTACTTTATATGGTTCTCAAAGGAGCATCTGAAAATGCACCATCACTAGTGTGTTATGGAGCAACATACAGAATTAGTGATTTCAAGCAAACCCACGCACTTCAAATTGAGAACATAAATATTTTATTTTAAAAATTGACTCTTCCAACAGATTTTCTTCCATAATCTATTTCTTTGCTAGAATGATTTTTTAATGTGATATGAGTAGACAATCTCATGCATTGAAATGACCAACAGAAAGAATATGAATGAAAAATGTCACACCCACCCTACATGACCAACATTATGAATCCAAAGATTTAATGTGAGATAAAAGAGGAGCCAAAATAATTTGGCTTCTAGAACAAAATTTATGTTGAGGAAGATGAAGTCCCTGTGAGAGATGCTGGAGAGCAGATAAGGACAAGTCTGGTGCTGCTAAAGCAGTAAACTGCTAGGTTTGTGTCACATTAAAGAGAATCATACTGGCAAAGCAGATTCCCCAGCTTTGGAGAGGGAACTCCGAGTCTTGATAGGCAGAATCCCCCAGGGAAATCACAGTCACACATCAGCCTCTGCCTACAGTGCTGGTGCTCCAAATTCAACATTTCTCTCTTACCTTGAAAGCAGTTCTTCCCTTTATCCCGTGCACACCTTGCTGAATAACAGTGGGAAGCCCAGGAGAAAACAGAATGAAAAGAGTCTTGGTTAAGTTAGTCAAACAATTTTGGTTTTGTCTTGCGTCTTTTTCTTTTTCTTTCTTTTTCTTTTTCCTTTTCTTTTTCTTTTTCTTTTTCTTTTTCTTTTTCTTTTTCTTTTTCTTT
>VWYI01013001.1:35734-49599 GCA_013399455.1 Anthoscopus minutus | reverse complement strand
TCTTTTTGTAAGTGGATTGTTATACAGTAATTGGTGTAGGAAATAGTAATAAAGAACAATAAATGCAGCTCACCAGTATCCCAAGTGCTGATATTGTGGGGAGCACTAGACTGGTGTTCCAGCTGCCTCTTCATTAGCTGGTTCATTGTCAGAGCTCCCAAAGAGCCTCTTTTCATTTGTCTGAACTGAGCTGCAAGTCAGAAATGCAAAAGGATTTCAGGAGCTCAGACAACATTTAGAACTACTCTCATTTCCTGATCTTAAAAGCCAGCATGATATAAATATTGAAATGACAATGATGGCTTGCTCTAAGGATCTTGCTCAAGTCAATATGCACCTTTCATACAACGACACAGGGTACAATTCTAGCCCCAGTGCCATCAGTCAGAGGAGACTTGGATTCACTGTGTCAACTGTCAGTGCCTCTTTGCCTCCAAATATTATGAAAGCTCATCAAAAGAATTGGTATCCGTGAAGTGTTTGGTATCTAAACAGTGCCTGTTTTAAGGCCCTGCTTGAACAAGGCCTGTGAACTGCTGACACAAGTATCCAGGAAAGCTTTTAAAATGTTGCCTTAGGTATAGCTTTAGTTTTTCTCTCAACAGGCCCTTAGAGCAAGGGCAACAAAGTAAAATCTTCCCTGAATGATCATTTTCATTTACAACTACATTCAACATCATTACAAAGACCACTAACTATCGGGTACTTCCATTGCAAAATTCCAAATAGTAAACATCTAAGCTGTGAAACTAAACACAGCATTTCACATTATTAACTGTGATAAAGAAGAACAGATAAGGGACGAACTGCGATCTTTAGAAAGCTCTGAAGAGTTGAATGCCTTCTCCTAAACTTGCTCTACTCATTTTCTACCCAAGAGTTTAAAATTCAGAGTAAGCAAAGTATTCCCGCAAAAACAAAACAAAACAAATACAGGTCTTCAGTAATAACAACCAAAACTAATACTTCAGTGAAAGTCTCCACTGAAACTATTTTATTAGATGAAGTATTTAAGTTTTTCCTCATTGCATCCATTCCAGTTATATCCTTTCGAAGTGCATTTAAACTCCATTTTTTGGCCCAAGTACAGCATTTCTGAAAAGCGGTCCTGGTATAACTGAACTTGAAGAATTGAACCAGACCAAGAGACTACTCTATGTTTCACTTTTAAAATTATATTGCAGCTGCCTTTCACAGCATATTAAGAGAAAAATAGAATTTCCATCGTTTCCAGGGTAATGATTTAAATAGATGTTTTATCATTTTATCAAGCATAGAATTTCCTGATAAAAGAATAGCAATTAATGTTAGAACTGACAAGACTGCTTGGAGTGCAGATGACTGTCAAAATAGAGAAAATTATCTCTTTGAATTTTCTTAGCAGCTTTTCGTGATTGTAATTTTAAAAATTTCATTAATATATCACATAATCAGGCTACTGTTGAGGAGGTATGGATTTCCAGGATTATTTACTTTTCTAAATGACAGCAATGATTTCAAATAATGATAAGTTAAAGGGGGAAAAACCAAAAAACAACAAAATCCAAACCACCAGAGAGCTACAAAAAAAATCTAAAATCCAAAAAATATCAGAGTTGCCAACCTTTGAACAGTGTTGGATGCAGGATGATTGCTGTGGACCAGCATGTGACTGACTTCCCATGCCTGTGACTGACTAGTGGCAAAGGGAGGTGTGCTGGTTTCAGCTGGGGTAGAGATAATTTCCAACACTGTGGCTGGTATGAGGCTTTGTTTTGGATTTGTTCTGAAGGCAAGGTTGATAATAAAGAGATGTTTTTGTTATTGCTGAGCAGGGCTTACACAGAGCCAAGGCCTTTTCTGCTTTCTGTGCTGTTGCACTGGAGAAGAGACTGGGGATGCACAGAAGGGTGGGAGGAGACACAGCCAGGACAAGTGACCCAACTGACTGAAGGGATATTCCAGACCATAAGGCATTTTGTTCAGTATATAGAGTGGGGAGAAGAAGGAGGAAGGTGGGACACACTTGGAGTGATGGATTTCATCTTCCCAAGTCACCACTACCTGTGATGGGGCTCTGCTCTCCTGGAGATGGCTGAACACCTGCCTGCCCATAGGAGGCAGTGAATTAATTCCTTGTTGTGCTGTTTGCATGCATGGCTTTTGCTTTCCCTATGAAACTGTCTTTATCTCAACCCATGAGTTTTCCAGGTTTTACCCTGCCCATTCTCTCCCCTATCCTGACGTCTGGGGCTTGGATGCTGGCTGGGGTTAGACTATGACAAGGGGGAAGTTTTCTTCTATCAGGTTTTCTACAAGAAACCTTAAAATGTGCATTAAGAGATCAGTAACCTTCATACAATAGCTGGCAACACTTTTCATTTGTTATCTACTGATCTGGTCAATCCTTCCATTCCTGTAAAATTCTATTCTTAAAAAGAGAAGTCCAAAGGCAAAATCTTCCCATTGCAGTCAAAGATGTATGCTTTGTGTTGCCAGGCTGTATAAGTAATATTACCTATTTGTTTTACAGAAGTGCCTTGTGCTCACAGTCCTGATCAAGGCCTACTATGCAAAGCACTGTAAAGATATATAGTAGAAGATTAAAACCATTTCAGTCTAAATGTAGAAACACAATGGAAGAATTAATATCCCTTTTTGTAGTTGGAAACACAGGCAGGTTTCCAGAAAGAGGAAAGAAATATTTACATATGAAATATTACATAGGAATGCGGGCTCAACATCATATAGGTATAATTCATATGTTGGAATTTACAGGAACCACCAGCACTAGGCTAAAAGCAAGAGAGATAGGTTTTAACTGGCACCTCTTCAGCTGCTTTAATAAGTGACATCTGTATCATTAGGTGGCCAACAAATATACAGTATGAGATGCATATGACCTGAGATGCTTGTGTTATACATCCCCAACCGGGGAGGTACTCAACTAGCATGTTTAAAATAACATTATTCCTTTAATAAGCCAGACATCCCTTCCAATTAAATCAGCAAACGACAAATTTCAGAAACTAAAATTTAATATTGCTATAGCAACCTGAAATTTAAGTTCAGCAAGAGAGTTGAGCTGACCTAGCAGTTCACTGGTATCAAAATAAGTTATTTCCCTCCCTTTTTTACTAGCTACAGTTCTGCCCCACTGGCCTTCAGATGTGGTACCTAGATGGACCTACCATTCTGAATTTTGTTAAGTGTTCTAAGGTACCTTAACTTCTTATCTTCATGTGCACCGTTAAGCCACGTGTCATGTCTACTTTAAACAACACAGTTCACCTTCAATTGAAATGTTTAAGGGAGTCCCAGATAAAGAGTTACCATGTTTCAGCAAGCAGCTCAGGAAGTGGCATTTAAGGCACTTTACAAAAATTGCAAGACATTTCACTAAGGTACAGCAAAAAATGTACCAAAGGTCATAGTAACAGCCCCATAGACTCTCATCTTCTGCTTCTGTGCACTGACAGTTGACAATGCTTTCTCATAGGGGAAAAGAAACATTCAGCTTTAGAATTACTGCTTTCAGCTGCTACCTACTTTAATTCAAGAAAACCACATTTGTCAAAATTGCCAGGTCTCAAGAGAAAATCTTTAACTACTACTGGTTAAAATGCTGCTGACCATCAAAGATTTAGTAGTTCTAATGATATCCAAAACAGCTGTACTTCAAAGAATCAAGAGAACTCAGAGGAAGGAATTTACCATACACGATGCACATCTGATGCACAAATACAGTAATTTTGATTTTAATTCTCAAACCAGAGGTAAACTTACTTGATATGGAAGAGTGACTACTTGTCTCTGGAACACCTGCTTCAAGGGTTGGTGCAGATGATGACTCTCTTGGCATTTCCAGTGTTGAAAGTCCTTTGGCAGCAGAATCTGCATGTGAAAATTATGCTTAAACTCTCAGTATTTAAAATCAAGTTTTTTATCTTCCTTCTCCCTAGATACCCTTTTCATATCATTCCAGTCATCCATTCACCATCTGGCATTCCCAGTAGTTTTAAAAGGATTTAGTGTGTTTGTCATAAGAATTTTTATAGGGGCACAGGGATCTATTTCTTAAAATCACTTTTTAAAGGAGAATTCTGCCTATGGTCTTTAGAACTCACAACTAATAAATGCACATCGCATTTGGTAATGATTCCACTCAAGTGATTATTGGAACCACCAACATGGAAATAAGAGAGAGACCACTGATGTAAAGCTAGTTTAGGTGACAGTTTAGCACATTTTAAAAGCCTTTATTCCAACATGTCATCAGTTTTCATTCAAGAGGCTGCTGATCTAGCATTTGATCCTGAAGATTCACAGTTTAAAATTCTGCATTAAAAGGGTTCCAGGTGGTGTTTCAGAACTGGGACAGCCCTTCCAAGCAGTTTCAAGGGTAACAGAGTTCAGTACTGCATGAAAACTGGCTCTTGTTAACGGTCAAAAAATCATTGAGTCTAATTGAACAATTCCTTCAAGACCACACTTCTCTACACGAAAGGTTCAAAAGCACTCAGCTCTCTTTAATTTTTATAAAGCTTCAGTAGTTCTTCAGCTTATTAGAACCATAAATGGGACAACAGGCCCGAAACACAAAGGGAACAGTGTAACTGGGATTACACAGAACAATTTCACCTTGTAAAAGTGGAATATCCTAAGAAGAATTTGTACTGCGGTTCCCTCTGAAGTAATTAAGAAAAATGTAAGGTCAGGAATGCATAAATATTCCCCCTCACTTTAATGGCAACAAAGAACTGAGGCCTGACAGATTCTGTCCTTTTTCATTAATATGTTAAAAAACCTGGTAAAATTCTAATAACTGAAAAATCCTGGGGGAAAAAAAAGAGCCAAGAAGTTAAAAAGGCAGTAGCATAGAGTTTTTCAATTAGTTTGATAGATCCAATTGGAATCTAAGGAAAAGCTAAAACTCACTTTCTGTCCCCCTGAAAAAAACCTAGTAAAAAACTTTGCATTGAAATTCCCTGAAAAAACTTAGGGTACACTGAGGATCGCCTATCTTTGAATTTTAAAACTTTAACAAACATATGCCATGAAAACTTTGTGGATACCCAGTACAAAGGATACAAACAGGTTTTAGTGTATAAAAACAAAATATATGTTTATGTCTATGTCAAAATGCAAACTGTGGTTAATTCCAAGTGCTCTTCTGAAGTCTACAGCCTGCTCATCCTTGTACTTTGTGATCCATTCTGCTTTCCAGTGCCTTATGCTGGCAAAAGAAATAAGGGCCAAAAATCACTACACCAATAGAGAATCAGTGTAGCATGGACTAGATTAGCAGGATTAAAGGCTCAGAAGTATGACCATTTTTCTGACTCCCAGCATAAAGAGGACAGAGAGTTTCCTTCCTTAACTTGGATATCAGCAGAGTATTTTTGTCACAGAACTCCACTTCCTTTTCAAATGGGCCCTTTACAGATTCATACCTGAATGGTTAGCACATTCCTTGTGAGAAACAAGCACCTGAAAGCACTCAGCTAGCACATCAGATGCTATAAATATCCACATCTCACCATAAATATACACATCTCCTTACACAGATCCACTACTAAAACCTTCACGCAAAAATAAGCCTTTTGATGGGGTGAGTGAGCTCACCTGCCTCCTTCTGCTCTCCCAGCTTGTCAAGGATGTTAAAAGAAATGTCCAGGTATTCTCTCTGAATAGCACTCACAGCAATCTTCCTCTGCTTCCTCTGGCGAGGAACAATCTGAATCTTAAATTCTGACTCCTCAGTCTCCCCTTCTTGTTTCTGTTCTGTGTTCTGTTCAGTGTCAGACTCTGTATTGGTATCAAGTTTATCGCTTTCTATTTGCCTTTCAGAATCTTCAGGGACTTTAATAAGGACTGTCTTTACATTTGGGCTTGGAATTGTTCCACTAGGTTTAATTTCCTCCACACTGAGCTCAGAGTTATCATCAAGGGACATTTCTGGAAGGGCAGATGATTTTTGCAGCAGGTCCCTTTTCTGTTTCAGTGTTAGTGAGGTTCCAGAGGACATGTCCTGAAATTCTTCTGGCTTAACTAATTCTTCAGAGTCCTTCCGATCCTTGGAAGAAGTGGAAGTGACCTCTTCTATTCCTGCTGAAGCATTGTTGCTTGTATCTTTAGAACTAAAGTCTTTGGAGCAATCTTCAATGCTGAACTGTACCAGCGGAGTTGTGCTGAGGCTGAGTGCAGACACATTGATAGGAGTTGAAGGAGATGAAACAGCAGTTTTGCCAGAGACCTCATCATTCAAAGGGTTTGTTGTTTCTTCTTCTTCATCACTCTCCACTATTCTAAGAGGAGGAAGTGGTTCAAAGACTAAAGAGTCACTGTCTGAAGTAGAGAGCACTGAATGTTTTTCAGGACCCGATGTTGAGTCAGAGGACAAATCTATCAGATCTAAATCTTCCTTGGGACCAGTAGTTTTAACTGGAGAGTCCACTTTGACTTCATAGGTTTCCATGCAATTTAGCCTAACCTCTGGTATGACAGGTCTTTTTGTTTCTTGGAAACTCTCTGTATGAGGAAGACTTTCTTGTGTGTCTATATTTTCAGCTTTAGTGGAAGAATTCTGCCGAGACCGTCCATAGTCGCTCTGCCTGTGTGTGGCGTAAGCAGCAGGGACAGGAGGCCTTTCTAAGTCACACCGGTCTATGCAGGACTTCCTGCGATGTTCGTCTAAGGAGAACAACAGGGAGTCTGCGTTCCCTATATCAAGAGATTTTTGTTTTAGAGAGCGCAGTTTTTTTTTCTGAATGCTTTCTTCTCTCACACAGCGTAGAATACTGTCTTGTAAGGCCCCCGTCTCTCTATATTCAGCCAGCTCTATTTCACCTGATCAAAACAGAAAAAGCTAATACTGCCTCAGTTGGAGACTTTTGGCAGATACCTTCATCTTTATATCACAATTCAACATGACTGACATTTTAAAAACAAGCCATTAGTCAAAATTGCCTATATTTTAGCATCAGAACCAAATTACATGGATTTTTACAACAAATAATAACAAAAACCTACTATTTGGATAGTACAGTTTACCTAAATGCTGTCCCAAAGTCTATTCATCCTGGACAGATGTACCTTGAAGATAGACTTTTTAACCTTGTACATTGAAAGGAGGTGGCATAGGCATGTAATTTCCGCAGATACTTGGGATGGCTGTGTGTAGTACACCTGTTATTTAGTGCAGCAGAACAGGCTTAAAATGGATGCTTCTGATTCAAGAAGCAAGGGTAGTATTGGCAGTAAGGATATTGCAACACAAGCCTGAGATCAGAGTATTTTTCCCTGGTGATCCTGGAACCCACCAGGGTCCAGCAGCTATCACAGCACTCATCCTCCTGGGGAGGAGGGCAGTGAGCACAGCTGCACCTGCTCTGGCACTGCCATGGTACTGGAATTTTGCTATGTGAACACACTCACTGAGAACATTTTCAAAGATTATCACCATTGTTATCATTATTATGAATTACATATTTTCACATAAAACAGGATATTCCTAATCATTAATATCCTCATATTTCAAAATACTCCACATACGAATCACTGTGCAGGAAAAAAACAGTGATAGAAGTTTAAATGCTCACTCTAGTCAGAATTACTTGGCCTCCTTCCACAAACATCTAAGCAGAAAAAAAAAAACAAGCAGGTGGGTGGTAGTGAAAATCTCTTCAACATTTTTTAGCCTATTGATTCCAGACACCTAAATTTGAAATCAAATTGTTCCTACTTTTTGAAAACCCCGTTTTTGCCAATGGAAAACTGTAGTATTTGCAGCAGCAACAACAAATTTGCTTACCATACAGTCCCACCTTATCAATAAAATCAATTCCTGGGAAAAAATAATTTAAGTAAAAAGTCTTCGGCCCAATGATTGTAGAAAATTTAAAAGAATCCTCTTAATTGTTTTTTAATTCATAAGAGTTTAATGTTTCAGAAAACAACTGCTAATTTTAGGCAGTTTTTTTCTTGAGTGCCTACTCTTGAGATTTCCGAAAGATAATTAATTCAGGGAAATGAGTGCTCCTCAGAGTCAGACAGAATGGTTATATTAAAATTAGGCAGTGCAACAAACTCTGCAAAGAAAGTTGGTAGCTTGAAACTAAGAGCAGGAACTTGTATTTCTGCATGAGTTTATAACAAAACAATTCATACTTCTCTGAGCATTCATCTCAACTGGTTGATATTTCACCATTTTGCTGCCACCAATTCTTTTCAGTCTTGCAAAGAAAGTTTGAGACTCTTTATTGCAAGGTCCAGTTGGTGTATCATGAATATCAGATTCATCAAAAACACTGTCTTCCTCTGCTGGAGAAAGAAAAAGTGTTATTACTCTTAAGAGAGTGCAATTTCTTGAATGGAAAGCTGTCTATGTAACAAAACCTCAACTAATGTCAATTAAACTTGAATTAAAAAACAAAGTTTGCCAGAAAATTTGTATCACAGGTTTAACTTTGTCATTCTTATTGCATCTTGAGTTAAGGTCAGAGACAAATGAAAAATGGGTTACAGTGCAACAAAAGCATAACACAGCTTTTACCATTCTAAGTTGATCTTCTTTACTGATTATAATACAGATTCTTTAAATGAAAGAAATACACTAGATCAGGAAACTGACTTGAGTAAAGAATTAGTGCTCAGTGAGAAATGGTAAATTGAAGAAGTTGGAAATTAGTGAAAAAATTGCAAGGTAAATAATAAACCAGCAAAATAAGAAAGTGAAAAAGGAAGAAATGGATCATCTTGAGAAGCTGATAATGGCAATAAAAAAGAATAAGACCTAAGAGTATGAATTATGAAATTATTAATCTAAGTAGTAACAGGAAAACATTATGCCCTGATTTGAGACCAGCCAGATGAAAATGGCAAAGATTTAAATCTATTTATCCATCAAAAAAGTGCCATATTATCTATATAAAATGGCTATTTTAAAAAAACCACAGAAATTAAAAAAAAGAAAAATTCCATATCTATCATGTGGAATCATTTTGTAGTTCTACATCCAGTGATGCATCTCCAAGGAAATGAGAAACACTACTGGGACAATAAAGAAAACAAGGAGCACTCAAAAGAAAAACAGAGTTTGTCTTGTTTATTCTAGCAAGCAAATATGGAGAAGAAATGCATTTGGTGTGCGGGTGTGAAGGGGCATGTAAGTCAAAGGACTAGAATGGACAAAAACTGAAGACTTAAATGAGACATAAATATCTTTTGCTTTGAAATTGCTGGGAAGCTGCTAGTACATGTGAAGCTATGAAACTGCTACCTAAAGACATCAGGACCAAGAAACCTATTTGAAATCATGAATCCAGAAAAATTAATCAAAGTTGATAGTAAGAATTTCTACAGGAACTAGCTTTAATAAGTTAGACATTTAATGTTACGTTCTACATGTAAGTTCTTCCGCTTAACAAATGCTTCTTTTCACAACATTTAGCATCAATACTATAAGACTCTGCACACTTGGTCCTCACAACATTCATGATCCCCACAACAAAGTTTGGCAGAAAAATTTGTAAAAAAGTTCAATAGTTGGGAAATCCATCTTTAGCATAGGCATTTTTGCTGCCTGACAAAAAAATCCTCATCTGTTCACTATCTAAACACCACCTCTGATGATGACAGCAACACACACACACTACTTGACCAGTGGTTAAACAAGTCTCTTTAGAAAAGGTGGGAAAGGTTTCAACTTTCCAAGGTCCTATGAAATTACATTGGCTGCTTTTTGCAGGTGAAAGAAAACTTTTCTACATCCCCCTTTTTCATGCAGCCCTTCCAGGGAGGAGAACAAGCCCTATGGTTAAGTTGGTACTTAGAGAGTAAAATTTGCCTATTTATGGTCCTTTACCTCTCTGCAGCCCAAAGCCCTTCACAGCAGTTTTGGAAAGCAAGTAAATATTATTCTCCTTACTGTAAACATAAGGAAACAATGCTGAAGTGAAACACAAGGCCACCCAGGGAACCAGTACTGGACAAGCTGGATACGTGGGCACCTCAATTTGTCCTTACAAGCTCACAGAATCAATCCAGAAAATTAATGCATTTTATAAATACATTATAAAAGTAAGTCATTATGAATTAAGTCATTAACTTGTCTCAAAACAAAGACAAATTTATAGTAAGGCCACAGTTGTCTTAACCCTTGTAGCCCTCCACTAGCAGTACAAAATGTTCAACTGAGTGAAGTTATGTAATATGTAGTTTAATCCACATTAAGATTGCTTTAATTTGCTGGAGCAGAGTAATAGGGTGTTCAGCTAAACAAAATGTGGTGCTCTTGTTTTGCTGGACATCTTTTCACAAGCAACAAGCAGCAAAAGAGGAAAAGGTAGCGACATGAAAACTAGAGAGTTTTTTTGATTTTTCTTCAGAAGAGTTTGTTGCATACTACAAAGACTATTTGAGAAGGAAGATGAAAACAGCAAATAAGCTAAAAGGCAAAACAACTGAAAGAAGGCTACAGAATATCAAAAGAACCTTTTAATCATTGACACCTATTATGTAACTAATTTCACAAACCTAAGGAATTACACTCAGTGACACCGTGGCACTTGAAGCTCCAAGCCTACACCAGTTCACATCATCACAGTACCTCTGCTGTGAACATACAGAGTTCACAGACACAAAGTATTGAACCATTCTTTTGCCTTTAGACAGCCACCTACACATTTGCATTAACCTTGTCAACTTCAGCTCCTTTAAAGAGAAAAGCACACTGTAGACTGAATTTGTAGTCTTCTCTTTTCAGTATGAATATTTGCTACTATTTCATGTTATTACAAAGTAAAACCAGAATGTGGTGTCGGGCTGGTTGTACACTTTGTGTGCTTGCAGGATCAGCTAGCACTGCCACAGAAAAGGCCAAAGACTATACAGAAATGGTGGCTGAACCATTTAGTCTAAGATACACTCCCCTGAGAGATGTGAGAACACTGTGCTATGCTCAGCCAGCAGAGCAGATAAGAATGTCTATTACTACACTTGGCTATAGTGGTCAGTCAGGCAAGTCACACTTCAGACTTAATTCCAAGTATTATGTTCTAAAGTTCACAGCATATTTACCCATTTTGACAACATCTGCAAGACTTAATGAATTAAATCAATGTCTTTCATACAAGTTAGAGTGTTAGAAGTACCTTTCTCCTTTTCACTGTATCGGCTTATGTTACTGTTGTCACTATACAAAGGACCAGCAGTTGCATGGGGCTTGCAGCTGTGATACTGGGCGTTGAGGGTATTGACTGTGATGTGGATTAGGTGAAGTACAATCTTGCTGATTTCACAGTCTCTGTAGGGGTACTGTTCAGCAAAAGAGAAAAATTTCAGCTTAAAAACTAACTTTTCTCCTTTGGATAAATTTAGGCAGTAAAACAGAAACATTACAATAATAAATAATAAAAAACAAATAATAAATAATAAAGCTGGATGCCCTTTGCCTTCCCTTGATTATACATTTCAAACTATATAATGAGAAGCGGGATTGTTGTCAGCTTTGTACACATAATTATTTTAATAAAATATTAAAAGACCACATTAGTAAACATTTAGTGACCGCACTTCCTTGTACGCCCTATAGACTTGCTAGAAATTTGGTAAGCATATTAAAATGATTTGCAGCTCAATTTGCTCCATATATTCCTGACATTTTAACAAATTCTTTACATTTCCTAAAAAGCATCACTCAACTGAAGAATACAAACTGCTAAACTGATAACTCCCCCATTTAAAGTCACCACGTTTTTTTAAAAACTAATTCCAAGTTACTCAAAATACTCCTCACTGGAATTTCATACATCATTTTCCTTTTTAATATCCATATTTTCCTTTATCAGGTAAACACTTGAAAGACAATAGACTGAAAAAGTATAGAGGAAGTCAGTAGCACAGACTAAATCATAACTATTTCAGACACTGAAATTAAATGTAATGAGTAAGCATAACAAAGAAAATTGTCTTTCACAGTTCCATTCACTTGCCATATATTTAGGTGTTCCCTGTAACAAATGCCTAATTTAAGTGTACATTTTTCTATGGACAGTGTCTTGTTAAGGCCACTCACCTTATAGAGAATAACAAGCAAAGCCTTTAACCACATCTGCCTTATGTGAGGCTTGAGGGACCAGAGGGAGCAGCGAGGAGGCTGCTGAAAGTAATGCCTTAGCTGAGGACAAGTGCAATATTTCAACACCTGCACCACCAAGGGAAGAAGGTGTTTTCCCAGATTAATGTTATAGTCCATCACCTGAAAAGACACAGAAGTTAACTCACCAAAACCAAATCCACTGATGTTAAAAAACAAAATAATGAAACAAAGAAAATGTGTTCTGAAAGCCTTTCATCCAGCAAAGTTTAGATTTTAAGAAAGACTGGCAAGTTCATAAAATATATTATGCTGAAATAGCCTTGTATTATAGCACAAGTTGATCATGCTTCACTAAACAAAACCATATAATGTATATCCTATGTTTAAGAGACAGGATGCACGCATGAGTTTTGGGGGTTGAGTAGTTTGGTTACTTGGGGGCTTTGTATTAACATTTTAACATTGTACTGGCAGTTTTCATTTTTTTTCTCAATAGGCTTATAACATTAGGCATTAGAGTTTTTTAAGCCCCAGGCTCTGGAATCAGGTAATGACACAAGGTTCACACTCTCCACCAAAGAAAACAGTGTCTACTATGTTATGCAGGAAGTTTAAGCACACAAATCCTAAAGGATCCAAGAATAAAGCAAATGAACATATCTTGCTCAAATTAAATGCTTATCAATCTTAAGTAGTGGTGTTGCTGCAGAGAGGTTGCTGTGATTATTGATAGTCACATGCCTTGCCTCCATCATGACCTTTGAAGAGCACCATGCTATTTGGGGCCAGTGGTTTGAATCCTAGGAGTGATTAAAAAGTGCAGTGAAGCCATATATTTCCATTACCCTGGCACAACTGTGTTTTTACTTGAAATTGCAATGCCATTTTTCATAATTTTCCCATCAGTCTTCCAACATGAGCTATTTTTAAAATCACACATGCTGAAATCAACAGTTAAACTAGATCATAAAAAGGCTCCACAAAGGCAGTGTGTCTGATGCTGCCCTACACTGGTTGGCACCCAGAAAGGTGCAACAAGGCCAAGGCAACTCCAGCACTACCCCCAAGATCTAACACACCCCTGCAGTTTCAGTGGACTTACTGAATTTTATCAGCAGCTCTCTACATCTAAACAGACAGTCCATACTTCTTTTGTTTTGTTTTTATCAGAACAAGCAGATGGGACCAATTTACAAACACTAAACTCGTGGTCCCAAGTTCTCTCCTGAACAAGCTGACTAGAAGTTTTTCCCTGTAAAATTTTCAGATTTGATGTGCAGCTGCCACAAACACTTGTGTTGCATGTGTATAGTTAAATAGATTAATCCTACATCTATCCACGTAGGATGAGCCAGTAGAACATATGATTTATCATCACCAAATTCGGTCCTACCCCACCATGCCATGTTCCCTCAGGGAGTGATAGTTACACAGCACAGTTAGGAAAAGCTTACCCATACAAAGCAAACAGAGAGCTACCTAGTGGAGCACTTCCTGTAATGCAAACATATCTGGCACTGAGCAAAATAAGGAATGAAAGAGTAAGGGAATGAAGGAGTGAAGGAGTGAGGGAGTGAAGGAGTGAGGGAGTGAAGGAGTAAGGGAATGAAGGAGTGAGGCAGTGAGGCAGTGAGGCAGTGAGGCAGTGAAAGAGTGAGGCAGTGAGGCAGTGAAGGAGTGAGGCAGTGAGGCAGTGAGGGAATGAAGGAGTGAGGGAATGAGGCAGTGAGGCAGTGAAGGAGTGAGGCAGTGAGGGAGTGAAGGAGTGAGGGAATGAGGCAGTGAG
>VWYI01013001.1:0-35502 GCA_013399455.1 Anthoscopus minutus | reverse complement strand
TGAAGGAGTGAGGCAGTGAGGGAATGAAGGAGTGAGGGAATAAGGGAATGAAGGAGTGAGGGAATGAAGGAGTGAGGCAGTGAGGGAATGAAGGAGTGAGGGAATAAGGGAATGAAGGAGTGAGGGAATGAAGGAGTGAGGGAATGAAGGAGTGAGGCAGTGAGGGAATGAAGGAGTGAGGGAATGAAGGAGTGAGGGAATGAAGGATTGAGGGAATGAAGGAGTGAGGCAGTGAGGCAGTGAAGGAGTGAGGGAATGAGGGAATGAAGGAGTGAGGGAATAAGGGAATGAAGGAGTGAGGGAATGAAGGATTGAGGGAATGAAGGAGTGAGGCAGTGAGGCAGCGAAGGCGGCGGGAGAGGCGGAGCGGAGCCCGGCCGGGACCACTCGCTGCGCGGCAGCGCCACCGCGCGGGCAAACGCCGCCACTGCAGAGAAACGCGGGGCTTTCGGGAGGCCAAAACGCTCGGAGCTTTACTCAGACATTTGATACTCAGACATTTGATTTTTTTCTTTTAACTGAATTGTCCGCTCGAAGCAAGCTTGGAATCACAACTGATGAACAAGCAAGACAACCTAATCCCGGTCTTTGTGGAGGTGACAAGGTAAAGCAAATATTTATGGCTTGGGAAAGAAGAGTAACTGAAGTAATCTCTTAAGAGCTCAGTACTAAGTTCTCACTCTGTAAACACATCTTCGGATTGCAAATGGCAGTTCTCTTGCAGCAAAGGTGATTCCAAACACAAGGCAGCTCTACAGATAAGAAAAGAATTCTCCCAAAATACAAATTAATGTTGATGTCTGCTGCATGGTGAAAAATCCTGGCCAGCTGAAGCTCTCAAACTCCTTTTGACATCAGAGGAAGCAAGATTCAATGACAAAGCTTTTAAACACAAATGGTAAATTTGGGTCACACAAGACATTTTAAAGGTGGAAGAGGCTGATATTTACAGCTGCAGTAAGGAGCAGGCCAATTATAATCACTGAAATTTGGGTTTCCAGACTCAGAAAACGCTTGGAAACAAAAATGTGGAAGATGCTGCCCTGTTATCTGAAATGCCACTTCCAGACCCTCAATACAAGAGCAACAGGTCTGAATCTCCTTTTACACTCCTTCTTTTAAAACTGCACAAATGAAAGATGATTAACACAGAGCCGTAGTGCTCTGGGATAATGAAATCTGATGCATTTGCAGCTACCCTGTTCGCTCTAATACCATATATTTTGCCTCCTGAAACATGGATACCTGACATATCCCCAGATATGAAAGTTTATCCAACTATCAATATCACATTTAACTTTGAAAAAATCACTGATTACAATACATGAACCTGAAAATCCTGGTAAGAATTACAGATCCAGAAGAGACAAGGATAGCTTTGAGCAACGCTTGAAGGTTACAGTGAACGTCTGAAATCACAGCCCTCTTCTTCCTCTATGGTAATCCTTTATGAGAGACTGTGATAAGGAGAATGCATTGATGTTGCTCCACTGCAAATAAGACTACTCTGCAAATGCAAAACATTTTTCAGCCCACTACTCTATCAGTGGGAATTAATTTAGCCTTGGAAGAGCCTGTGAAGTAGAAAACTATGGTTCTTACAAGATGGAGAAAGGAGGCACAAGGCAAGGATGTGCTTGGTCATTTATCGTAGCAATATAGGCAAAAGTCCATGATGGCAATAGCATTCCCTAGGAAAGGGAGAACAGAAAGTCCTGGTGCACTGTCAGGAAGAAAAATAAGCCTCCTACAAAGTGAAGAATGGTGAAGAGTTCACAGACCATTCACATAGGGAAACAAAACAAGAACACAGAGATGCCTGGTCTTCCTGAAAAGGAAACGAGGAAATACTCATGAAGAAACTAAGGCATTCACAAGCTAGTGAAAGAAGGCAGAGGTTAGAAGCAGTCTAATTTTTCACACAGTAGTAGTGTTTGCACGCCCCCATTCACATAAAACTACAATCTCTTTGCCAATGAGGCAGCAACTTTAGACTACCAGTGGAAATAAATTCTTTCACAAGCTGAGTTTAAGTAGGACTACCTCATTTGGCCATTATTTTGCTACAAATAAGGTTGTGCTACCATTATTTCAACAACATGCAATAATTAATAACAGCAAAAACTAGTAAGAGCCTTCACCTACTTGTGCTATTCCAGCAATAAAGGCATTAAAGCAGGTCGAAACACGCATCTTTTGGGGTGCAATCATGAAGCATCCTTCCTGCTGATCGTAGCCCAGCAGGACGTACAGATGGCGCTTGACTGTGTTGAAAGCTTTAGCGCTGCTGATATCCGACTCCGCACTGCTCTCGTCCTTCGCCATGAACTTCATGAGCACTGTAATGAGCTGGTGGACAGTCTGGTGGTCAATCCCAGCATCCTCTGGCAGCAAGTCTTTTATTGTATTATCATTCTCTGGGGAAGGTTGTCCTACAGGCACAAGAGACATTAGTATCAGACACTGGAGAATACTGTGCAAACTCTGTAAATCCAAAAAACAGGGTACAGAACACACCAGAATTTTTTTTCCGGAGTTCACTGCTCCATTTCTGCCCAAGTACACACACTGAAATTGCAGGAGACAGGCATGCATTTCTGAGGACATTGTTCCTCTGTTGCCTCAGGTCCAACAGCACAGAAACACCTACTGTGTACACTCAACTCCATTTCTCGGCTTTCCCATATTTACTGGAGCACCCTATTTCCCATCCCAGTGCATTTCCACCAAACTGAACAATATAATTCTTCCACATCCATCAAATCCCACTGTCACCAAATTCTCATCTGGTATGGTTGTCAGTCTTTCCCCAGTAAACATTAACAGACATCAGTCTTTGTCAGTGGAAAATGCACAAAATGGCAAGGGTAGCAAATATGAAAAATTGTACCAAGTAACGATTAAACAAAAAAGGAAAACTTTCCCTATTAGTACGAGTCTGTATTTCTCTTAAATAACTTCCATTACTACAAATAACTTGTAAACAAATAGTGTTATTTTAATATTCTAATTTACCCATATTCTCAATGTGATATCCTATTCTGACAAACGACTCCTTTGCTGGTACAACTGCATCTGTCTTAGGTTCTACACAAGAAAAACTGCAATGTCTGTAATTTTTAAAATAATTTTAAAGTATGTTGCATTTGTACTGGTGGGTGAACAAAGGTTTGTTTGGCTGTTTTGCAAAGCATGAGAGATGTTTGTCATTTCTGTGAGAGGTGAAAATTAAAAAATGCAGGGGGAAAGAATTTTCAGATCCACTTCTACTAAGAATAACTTTCCTTTATTGGTCTTATTTGGGTTAGAAGAAATAATGACCTTTATGTTATACCATATTTTTTTGTTCCAGGCAGATGGGATTTTTCTTACTTAAAAACTCTCCTTCAAAATGGAAATTCTCTGCCCAAGCTTTTGCTGGAACACGATTTGCCAATACAAAAAGAAAATGAATTCTGTAATAATTAGAATCAGAAAAAAAGCAAAAACCAGTTTCAGAAGTACTTCAATAACATACACAGAAACTAATCTTAGCTTCATGGACATAAACTCAGAAATAATCTTATATTCCTTACATAATATTACAACCAGGTTAAAATTTTCCATGAAATTATATCATAAAGACACAATTTTCATAAGGATGTTATCTGACTATATTATTCAGCCCTATTTATTTTCATCTCTATAACATGTTGTGAGAATTTCAATAAAATAAAGGCGATAAGATGAAATAAATGAAAAGATCATTGGGCTCTAAATAAATACTGGTTCTCCAAATAGAATTCAAGGAGTAATTAATCTGAAAAGATTAAACCATTTTATTTTCACTTGCTGAATAATATAATTTAAAAGCTCAGTGATAAAATGTTCAATTTTCAGTGTTTCATAACTCTAACATTGGCTAACAGATACTTCTCAGGACTTTTCCTGACATTTTACTTTTCCAGAAATATCACTACACTTTCTGATGCATTAAAGATCTTATTTCTCATACTTTACCCTCAGGGAAAACTATACAGCAGGATAGAGTGAACAGAGCTTCACCCTGATTTGTTTGTCATAGCTCTACTAAGGATCAACTATATGGAATGTCAGTCATCTCATTTTTATTTCTGATGTAGGAACCAGCAATGAGGAACTACTTGTTTAAATCTACAAAAACTGTACAATCCCATTAAATCACTAGATCTTCAGAGTCTAAAAAATTTCTGCTGTCTGGAATGAGTCTTAACTTATATCAAGCCTGAACTAAATATTAATTTTATCAGCACAATATACAGAGTATCCTGTTACCACATAAAGCTATTTAAATCCAAGCTAGGAGAGCAAAACCGGGACAGCTCTGTCTTTAGAGTGACTAAAGTAACTTTAACCTTTAAAATTCATGTGCATTTGTATGTGCCTATACAAGATATACAGATACACATACATATCCTCCCCAACCCTCATTAAAACCTTCTCCTGTCACCAAACACACAGACAGTGAGGTAATATAGAGCCTCCATGCCTGAATTCAATCTAGCCTTACCTCCAAAGATTCATTTCTTTATTCATGTGCCCCTTACATCAGACCCCTTTAACTTCAAATTACTTTAAGGTTTATCACAATGTAACATAAAGCATCAGATCAGAATTACATGCTTCATCATCCCAGCTGTGATCCCTACCAATGAAACTCTCTCACTGACTGTCCAGGATATCGTAGAGGACATAGGAACAAACACAAGATCCTGGTGTTTAATCCATACAGAATGCACACTGAATTCAGCTTGCATTTGGACTGTGCAAGGATGCCTGTTTTAGATCTAGAAAGAGCAGATGAGCATGAAATGGTTCATTCAAGGGCTATGTATAAAATATATGTTGTTCTACACCAGATGT
The DNA here is from genome assembly GCA_013399455.1 of Anthoscopus minutus. Lineage (NCBI taxonomy): Eukaryota > Metazoa > Chordata > Aves > Passeriformes > Paridae > Anthoscopus > Anthoscopus minutus. The sequence goes on along the minus strand of VWYI01013001.1, from coordinate 30,621 downwards.
ACATCCTCTGTTTAGGAGTCACTCAGTTCCTTAACAGAATCAGATATGCTCAATACTGCCAACACAGCATTAAAAACTGAGACAAACTTCAAAAAAAATTTTTTACTAACATTTAAGCTTTTAGGAAGAAGTAATAAATATTGGGCAGGAGAAAAGGGACAGTAATTCCCAAATCATCTGTCATATTCTGAATCGTATTTTCAGAATTTTCCTGAGATCAGTAGTTACTAGCTACATAAAATATTTTATATACACATTTTTAGTGGAAACTTTGTTTTAACCTCAGGTGATGAACTACCTAAGCCTTGAAAATTAAGTGTAGAAATACCAAAATACATCTGATAAAACTACAGAGGCTAATGATGCCTACTGTGAGACTGACACTTCTTATGCAATAAATTCCTTTAAGCCCAGTATTTAGCAGGTGGTTGGTGCCATTAAATGAAGAACAATCATCCAATGATATACTTGTTTATTGCATCATTGTATCACTTGTTCCTTCTGTGATCCTGTGACAACCCACACATATGTTCTGTAAGGAACTGCTTGATTTCCAGCACTCACTGGGGTAGCACAGCAGGGCTATATCCTGCTAATTCAGAAACTCCTCTATTTCATTTCACAGCTTAGTCAGCTCCCACAGTGACAAGGTATCCTCCTTTCAGCTGATCATTGAATAAGTTGATATATTTTGAGTAGGAATTTGCATCTGTTGGAATTATTCCAAATCTTGAAGACAGAACATGAAAACATCTGAATCTGACATCTTTTCACTTCCAAATCACCAGTCTGTCTACACAGCACTCAGAGCAATTATTGTCAGTAGCCACAATTATTGAGAGATTACTTGAAACCTGCTGTGCTACCTATTCTACAGAAGCCTGACAGAAGGGTGACATCTTGAGATAATGTCAGTAAATACAAAATAAGGGACTTGAGATATCTATAAGCATGCAGAGGAGAAAGTGTAATATACAGTACTGACAGGCAAAAGCATTCTGTCTGCTCTCTTTAAAACTTGACGGACTCAAAGATAAGCCTCAAAACAGGTGACCCGTGGGGCCAGTCTAGCAAATATTTACTTGTGGGCAATCAAACACAAAAGGGTGAGGCACTGCTGGCATAGCTGACTGACTCTGAATAACCTCCGTCCAACTCTGATGTCTTATAAATAAGGTAGCTTGCAGTACAGATTGAAAGTAAAGCTTCAATTTACACTTTCTGGAACCATGCTGAGATCTGATTCACTTTGCCATTTAGACAACTTCCATCTTGTTTATCTCATGATTCAGCAAGAAAGTCAGTGTTAGAGCCTTCCTTCTCCTGTTCCATCAAAACACACCTCCTTTGTCACACCCACCTGGTGTTTGCTCTGGTGTTCCTCCAAGTGCTGGTGCAGACTGCTCATGTCTGGTCAAGCTCACAGCTTCAAAAAAACAAGAGCAACTCTGTTTAATAAGGCAGCACTGACATCTTACACTTAGCATATATTCAGTGCTAGCACATTTATGTTCATTTACCCAAGCACTGTTGTCAGGCAGTGAGTGTAACCGATTGGAACATGTCATTTGTGCGCCCTGTAGATTTTGTACAACATGTTCAATAACTCTAATTTCTCCATCATTTAATTCTCCTGGTACAAGAGTCAGCACACAGACAGCTGACCCTGTGCAGCATCAGTAATTGGTCATGAAGGATTACCTAAGAATTCCAAAATATTTGGGGGGATTGTGTTGGAAAGAATATATATTGTAGTGCTGGAAAGAAAATTACCTTTCAAGTTAATAGTTCACTAGCACTCAGGTTTGAAAGTTTTCTCAGTTCCTATTATATAGGTAAGAGCAATGTGAGAGGTCCAATTTGAACATAAAGACTAATCTGTTTTGGCAAAATTCTCTAAATGAAAATGGCCAAGCTTTATTTCTGCTTGGAAGGGTATCTGCATGGCACTCCATATAATCCTACGGTTTTCCAGAACCTAGGTCCTTTAGAAGTCAGCAGGAAGGATGTGTTGCATGGACATTGTTTCCTTAACAACAGAATTCTGAATATATTCAAAAACTCATTTGAGACATTAACAGTGATTTTTAAGACATCTAGCATATGCTACATGCACTGATTACTAATTATAATTAGTAAATATATTCGTAGTAGAGGAATTTTTCTGTAAAATCTGTATCTATTTAAGACAAAACTACTGCATATTAGCCGCAAATGAAAATTAAGATCTAGAAAAGACAAACTAGTCTTGGAGCATTTTATTTTAGCATTTTAAACAGACACATCTAGACACAATGTCTACATTCTTTGTCAAACTCACTAACTTGTCATTATCTGAGTAATGCCCAAAGCAGTCAGAAACCTGAATTTGCCATCCCAACTGGATAAATATTGACTACTCCTTTGTACCCATCAACGGGGTATGATCCTAGGGGAGAAGATACAGGTGTGCCACAGAAACATAAATAGATACTCAACGAATTTTGGTGGTTAAGGTTTCTGGAAGGGAGAGCGCTCTCTTGGACTCGGCAGGTCCCTTCACGCTGTCCCTCAGGGAGCGCACGCTCTTCTGACGGTTACGTGCGAAACGAGCCCTCTTGATCTTCCACATTGCCGCATCACTGAGGTTGGCCACATTTGTCCGGACAGCAGTGATAGCTTTGCAAATGCAATGGACCAAGTTAGGATTCATTCCACAGCATGGGGAGGTCCTGCGGCTGCCAAGTGCCAAGTGCAACTGGGCCCCGGGTCCCACTCAAGCCAAGAAAGTTTCAAATGGGCCCAAGGGGTCCATCTGCAAGGTACTCATTTGCATGTTCTCATTCTGAAAACCATAAAACCCCAAAAGGCATAACTGTGTTAAAAAATTTTGTTGTTACTTGGTCAAAAACAGATTCTTGAAACCAAAAACTGAATTTCAGGCTAAGAGAATATGAGGCGACCCCTATTTAAAAGGGCAGAAATCTCACAAGTATGGATCACATTTAGTGCACTCATACCTAACCATGGCCTCTAGTTTTGCTTTACTAACTCCTGGTCTGCCTGCACCTACCACCCTGATTTTGAATTCAAAAAACTTGTGAGTATTGATTATGGAGTTACAGTGGTGTTATCAGCAGTATCACCACATCTTAATGGGATCACCAATACTTTTCCAAACTCATTTCTATAGTACACTGGAACCCTTTGAATTTAATCATCTGAGTGACTGAAGTCAGTCAGTTCTTCCTTTGCATTACCCATCTCTTTGAAATGGCAAAGAGAAAGGTTAAAAAGAAATCTGAAAATTATCTTCTGCTTATTTTAAATCACTCCAAAATATTCCTGTTTAAAGATATTGCCCTACATTTCCAGCCAGAGGTGTTAGAAACTAGTGCCAAGACTCCCTCCTCAGGCCACAGCAGCAGCTCCTAGCATTGGGTCCAGCTACTCACACATGGAGAATACCTTTGCAGTTCCACCCCTCTCCTGTGGAGCAGTTGCAGCACTTAGACTTTTTTAGGCACTGAGCTCCAATCAAAAGTAGAAGGAAGCACTAGGGTGCTGAGGGAACATGCACTGTTCAAACAGCTGTTCCCATCTCCTCCAGGAAAATCAGATGGAAATAGACCTGACTCATGAGCCACCACTTGGGTTAGGAAGTTTTCAATTATTCAGCATTCTAAAAAGTTATGCATGAATAAATTTTTTGTACCTCTCTCAGTGAAATGGAGGATATTTGGTTTCTCATCAAGAAACCAAGTACAAACAAGTATTTAAAAACATTTGTCACTGCAAAAAATAGTTAACTGTCTCTAGGAGTCCTTGCATTTCTTATGCCGTGCTTCATACATTGGGGCTTTTTAGCCCAACTAGCAAGTCCTAGGGCTGACTTTGTGCAGACCACCACTGGACAGGGCTGAGCATGATCTGGAACTTGGAGAATAGCAAATGTGACTGCACTAGAACTTCTACAGTATAATAAGTTGGTTAACGTGGGTTGCAGGTGATCATAGAACCAGACCACAATCCAGTCAAGGCTGGCAATCACATTCTAGTGAAAGCAAAACACAACACCCAAAGGTGCAACATAATACAGCTTAATCTGTATTCAGGAAGTAAAAAATGCTTACTTCAATTTATTTTATTTTGGCCTGAAAGATTACCTAATTTCAGAGAATTTATACATGTAAGACCTGCAGTTCTCTCAAACTCTTGAAGGCAGCTAAAATTCCAGAAGCTGATAAAAAGTGATCAGATTGATTTGAATTCTGCTTACTTGTTGGGAAAGGAAATTCTTTATTGCAGTCCAGATGAAGCTGTGCCTCCAAAGACAGGGTCTCAAAGCGATTCACAAAGAACTCCCAGCTCAAAGCTGGGATATCTGCTTTTAGAAAATGAAGTAGCAAAAGCTTACTAAGAATTGTGGGCCTATCCTTGACAACTGTGTCAAACTGGAAATCAAGGCAGAGGCAGAGACCCTATAGAGGGAAACAAAGAAAACAACACATAACTGAGATAAGAGATCTTTTAAGGATTCTTAAATGAAAGGGAGGTCGAACCTCATAACTTCTGTCAGTTAGTGCAGGATTACAGATTAGCTCCTTTTTTCTACCAAGTCCTTTAAATCAGAACTAATGGTACTGATATCAGAGGGAAAGTAAGGTAAGTAAAGAGATAAATAAGCATCATATTTTGAATGTAGAATTTTGTATTATTTCTAATATTTTGTATACAATACAAAGGTTCAGGCAAAGTTCTAGCCTACTGCATATTTGGTACACAAGATCAAAGTACTTTGCTCGCACTCCCCACCTGAGAAAAATGTTACATTTAGGTAACTGAATCAAGTCCTTAATTATAAAAAGAATGAATCACCAAGGCTAAACAGAGGAAGAAAGATTACATTGTGAAGTGTATCAGAGGCATGTTGCCTCAAAATTCCTCTGTACATTATCTGCACTAGAATTTTGTCTACAGTGTCAAGATTTAAGTTTGAGAAGAAAGCCCACATATTGAATATGAAAGTGCAGTATACTGGTCTCACTGAACCCAAGTTATCAGTAACTCAAGTGTCATTGAACCCAAGCTCTCTGGAAATTATTTTGAAAAGGTATCAAATGGAATTAAACTAGCAAATATTAACAGATTTTTGCAGGCAGTAACCCTGAATTATTTAAAATACATATTCATTCCATTCTCCAGAGAACTAGAACTGAATTGTTCTATGAGATTTATTTTCTTTTAATCTTGCTTTTCTCGCTTATATATTTGTTTAGATTTAATAATGTGAATCCTGACTGGCAGGCTCTCTCACATTTACATGACTAAGTAAATCTTTAAAAGATCAAAACCATGTTTGGTTGTGCTCAAAGGTATTTTCTCACTGTGAGCTCAGCAGAGACTCCTAAGATTCAGAAATGTATTTTTTAAATTGAAAATATCAAATTATTTTCAAATAATAAAAAAACATTTACAGTTTTTGACAACAGCAGTTCAAACACAATAGTAATCCACTGCAAGTCATTGGACTTGATCTTAAAAATTCATTTTTCCAATGCAAATGGTTCTATGATTCTAGGTTAGGGTAGGGCAGTATCATTTCCCTTGGCTACTCTGTGCATATGCCAAGACAAATAATGCTTGCCTAAAGAGGTATTGGCAGTGACTGTGATGTTGTACATCTGAACTCCAGGTGAAAAGCCAGTTTCCCACTGGAATGTATTTTTTCCCATGTAGCACACCCACCTGTAAAGCTGGCCTCTTTATGGTGTCAAGTAATAGTCCAGCTCTTGTAGCCACAGCTGGGTTGACATCTTCCACAGCAGTCAGGAAACAGCAGAATGCATGAGCCAAAGAGTACTTCAGCAGGTGGTTTTTTGTCACAGAGTGAATATCCAAAAATCTGCACAACACAGCCACTTTCTCGACTGTAGCAGCGAGACAAGAGCATATTCATTTAGGCAATGGTTTATGTACTGATTAATACACATTTCCCACAAATATGCTCAGCTGAGAAAGTAACAATGAAAAATAGCTAGAAAGAGTTGTAATTTTGATTTTTATTATCCAAGATGTCTCATCGTCTCCTCCATTCTACTGAACACTGTTGTGCCATAGTTTAGCACCAAGCTATCTCCAAAACTCTCAAAAGCAGCAAAAAGATCATAATCTATTGTATGTCTCCTCAGGTACTGCAGAGAAAGCTCTGCTTCTTCAAAGAAACAAAGAGCAAAAAAGTACATTTCTCAGGCCTACCTGCTTCAAATCTCATCTTCCAGTCTTTACTGTTGAAATTGCTGTTTATGATTGTCCAGAAAATGTCAGCTCCATGAGGAAGCGAAAGTGCATGAAGAAGAAGTGGGACTGCCAGGGAAGAAAGCTGAGAGAACTCAGATTTCACAACTCCCCATAAGCTGGCAAGACAAAATAGAGAAATCCGGCTCTTAAAGACGCTCCCTTGATATCCCTTCTTCTAAATGTAAAGAACTTCCCATGAAAATCTTTATTAGGAATGCTGGGCATTTATAGTAATACTATGGAGTAGATTGTAGTCAAAATGGTAGGAAAACAGAGCTACTTGCAAATCTTCAACTACAGCATTTTTTCTTGAAAATCCAGGTTCAAATATTCCTCACTTTGAAACACTTCATTTTCAAAGAGTTTACCTAATTTAAGGCGACTGCCATGGAACAAAACCTGTGCTACAAATTAGGAGTTTCAGCATGACCAGCTACACCACAAAAGCCAAATGAACTGTCTTGGCACCATAAATCATGTGCATCCACAAATAACTAAGTTGGTTAGTCAACATTTGCTAGTATTTAGATTCAGGACAGATTCTGTAGGCTGCTAAAACTGTAAGTCTTGGGAGATGCTCAGTGAAATTGAAACAGAGCAGCTGTTAAGTACTAACACTATTTCAGAAGATCATACACTGATGTTTACCCAGCTCATTTCCTGCAAAAGTCTCTTTCTCCAACGAGAATCTTAAAATGCACAGATTTCAATCCAATTCACTCTGATTCTAAGTGAACAAACTTCCTGTCCCTCATAAAAATAAGGTGAAATACTATTGTTCTTTCAGCTTTAATGCTAAGGCCCTATAAACTGTTTGCCTGCCTCTGCAACGTCCTTTATTTTATTTTGTAGAGTCCAGGAAGATACATCAGTCTCAAGTAATGGTATTACTGAATATGAGAGACTCTGACTCATTGCAAAAGAGGTGGTTCCCAATGGAGCAGCCATTATGGACAACACAAGGTTGCCTTGATTTTGTTTACATCTTAATTAGCCTGTGCAATAACTTCCATACAGGTTTCTTAGTCTTTCCACACTTCTCGACCACTCTTGTTAATTTTCCATAGTAAACTTGCAAATTCTTTGACACTAACAGCAAATGTATACCTGGAGAACCAACGAAGTGTGAAGACAAAATGTGCAATAAAAACCTACCTTGCAATCAACATGTGATCTTGAATATAGGCAAGAAACTGCGGATGATCTTTTCTTGCTATATACAGACATTCCCCATGAAGACACAGGATCTTCAGACAATTCAGCATGTTAAAAAGAATGTCTGGTTCTTCAAACCTTGACATTTCCTGTGTAAACAGATGTTCCTCTCTCAATACAATGACACCACTTCACCAACAATACAAACTAAACTAACAAGTAATCAGTGTTACCTGCAATATAGTGTATATGAGCCTCAAGGTGACTGGAAGTTGCTGATAACAAAACTTCCTTTCTGTGTCATTCTTTATCGCTGTTAAAAACATAAGTTACCAACAATATTAAAATTATTTTATCTATGAATTCAAAACTAAACTAAAGAATGTTAAGGTGATGAGAGATAAATTAATTCTAGGCACATTAACCCTGCAGTCAGTAAAGTTAGCTTAGTATGGAATGTGGCATCTAACGTTTTTCCTACTTTTTATGTTCAAAAGGTCAAGACTTCTTTTAACACTTCTGGGAGACAGTCACACTTCCTATCAACTTATTCACAGCCTATTCAATTAATCCATTGAAAGAATTAAATGCATGATTAAAAAAAGTAACTGTGCACTATTGGACTTGCAAGACAGCTTCAGAAACTTGTATATGAGCATAAGCATTTCTTTTAAAGCCTTGCTGCAATAACCTTTTCAGTCTCTACCTACCAGCATTTTCTGTGGTCTCTGTGTGATTTCCTGGGTTTTCTCCATGCTTTGGTACTGATTTGTCTTCCTCTTCTCCTTCAGTTCCTATAATAAACTCAGGTCTAGTATACAGAAGACTATCCTCGAGGTTATCTGTGGGCTCCTTTAAGAATATAATAAGTTAAATTCATTTCTTAATGTTACCTACATATATGAGGCCATATCCTGCTGTCTAAGCTACATTTGTTGTGACAAACTGAGGTAGACTTTGTTTACTTCCATGTACATCGTGCACTCAAATCACCTGCATATCTAATATTTTTCATCAGCAAATTCATACTGACAAAAAGAGTGTGTTTCAGACATTGATCTAACAGAAACTATATATCCATACTGGAGATGAAGCAGATTCAAAGGGTCAATACTTCACCAAGTTTGCCATCCTTGCCTGAAAGGAGTAACAGAGAGGAGCAGGGTGTTTCCTGCACTATTGTGGTGTTACAGGCTTAGGGGTAGAACATTGGAAAATCTAAACTCCAGGCTGGAGTTACCTCTGCCTATGGAAATGAGCTCAGGATTGAAGGTTCCCATTGTGACATTTCTGTTATAAATTTCAGGGTGAATTCTTGAACAGTCCCAGCACTCAAAAGACTGGGCTATATGCTAATTCTCAGTTGAGATGAGAATCTGTACTGGAGGGGCATGAGATGATTTTTCTAGCACAAGTTATTGAATATCATGTGTAAAATATCTACTTCTAGCATATACATCAAATGAAATTCTGGAAATCTGACACATAAAAAGGCATCCCTCGACAGAAGAAAAACAAGCTAATAAAAATCTGCTACTAATATGCCACAGGAAATGAGCATCAGAATAAATGGAATGATGCCTTCTTCTCAACTACCAAATGGAGCAGTTACATGTAATGGACACCCAGCTTAAAGTAAATTCATCAGGCCGCCACCACCAGAAATGCTCCAATTCTTCTGCAAAGCTACAGAGAATTTTAATGATGACTTGTGACTGAAGAGTATGTATCTGGGTCTGATAAAGTTGCATACTCAACCTGAAGTAAATTCAGTTTTTCCACAGTGCTCAGCACTTCAAACAATCAAGCTCCAACTCAGGCTTGTTCACTTGACAGCTGATTCACTCAAAATCATTAGTCATTTTGAAGCATCCTCTCCTTGCTTTTAACAAAAGGTATGTATTAACACCTCATATTTTATTAGAGACACAGTAGGATTGGAGTGAAGCACTTCCAAAGTGAAATAGCACTTCAGTGTTCATGGGGGAAGAGTTCATGGTAAATGAATATTGCCATCTTCCCTGGGTTCTTTCAATCCATTCAAACCTAGGAAATTTTACAGCTCAATGGCATTTTGCTTTAACCTCCTGAATCCTTCATGCCAAAAGTCAGTGCAGCTTTTCTCCCTTGAGCACAATGGAATGAGAATAGTGAAGGAGTTTCAGCACACCAGTAATACAGACCCTTTCCTGCTCTACTTACCACAAGTCTGATTTCCTCCTTTGGAGCAAGCTGTTCCAGCAGCTCAAAACCCAGCTGGTAACACAGAATGCTGGACTGGCACAGACCACATTCAACTGCTTTTTCATCTTTCTGACAGGTGTGAGAACCACCCCAGGGAGCCTGAAACACATTATTTATGATGGATATTATATCTTTTGAGATGCTGTTCTCCAAGCCCAAAGTGACACCATCATCCTGGAGTTCCATCTGAAAGAAAGTAAAAAGAGTAAGGATTCATTATTCATTTAAAAGGCAGAAATCCAAACTGTCTGACTCTTCCTACATTTTTGCTAGTTTTATATTACAGTACTGGGAAGAATTTGAGATAAACTGTACTCAGAATTTTAAATTCCAACTGGTTTTAAATTCCTACTGGTGTTTCAAGCTCAAACAGCTAGAGTAAACAGAGAATTTCAAGCACAGAATACATTAATTTTAACTGAAGACTGCCACCCAAAACACTTGTCCTTGGATGCACAATGTTAAAACTTAGCTATCCAAAAATTATGTATCTAATCTAAGCATATCAACAAATCTCTGCCTCTAGTCTGTAAAAATAAGCAAAGCTCCAAAGAAAAGTTCCTTTCACTAGTGTCAGGTTAGTATCTAACCTGAATGTGGAGATATCTAACTTCTTTGAACATGAACCTGTAATTTCTATAAAGACAGATGACAGCTGTACTGGGATTTAAATGCCTTACACTTCATGCCAGGCCCTTAGAAGAAAGAGAATCAATACAGGAGAGCCAAAAGTGACTACAGAACTTCAGTGTTCCTTCCACATGGATGCGTTCTTCTGCAAGTACCTGCTTCAGGATTAGATCAAACATCAGAATGAAGCAATTAAGATTCATTTCCTCATCTTCACACTCAAAATCAATTGTTTTTCCACTAGGAGGTCCAAAATTCTTGAAAGGGCTGTGAAAAGGACTACGTATTGGACTCCGAAATGGGCTCTGGAAGGGGCTTGGGAAAGGACTCAGCATGTTGTGCTGAACTCTGCGCCCTGGGTCAGAAGCAACGCTAACCTGAAAACATAAAAAAATCAACATGTCCAAATGACTGTCAGACATTTAAGCAATCTCATTCTATATGAAAATGACAAAACTAGCAAGAACTCTGACAGCTTTGCCCCTCCCTTCTGTAGCTTTTCTGCAAAATATACAGGTGTCCCTTAACACCACTGAACAATAAGATACAATAGAAGTAACAGGAACCATATTCTGCCCAGATGTATACATTCTCTTATGCTAAGTGGCTGACATCCATTATGTTATTCCTGCTAAGGAGAATTTCAACATCAAAAATCAAACTGAAAATTGGTGCAGGCAGTAAAGCAGCCATCAGGTTACAATGATCTGCTCCATAATCCGTGGATACTGACTTTAATAGCAGGAGCCTAATAAAGGAGCCCACCTCAAGAAAACTTTAACTAAGGCTGTACCAAGGATATAGGTAGCTGGAAATGAACTAGATGCAATGGCAACAAGCTGTGTATGTCTGCATTGATTTCTGCCCACACCACAGCAGGCCACCCTGAGAGCTTCTAGGCATTGCAAGGTGAGACACACTTAGATGAAACACAAGGTCTATTTTCAGGCCAGTTGTGGTCTGAAAGACCAGACAATAAGTTTGTCCATTTCTTCTGCTTAGTTTAGAAGTGATCATAGGCTAGGTGTGGCAGTGCTCTCTGAAGAGCTCCACCAGGATGCCAGCAGACCACATGTAAGGAATCAACTGCCTAGATGCTGTAGTTCCTTAAAGCTAAAGAATCAAGTCTTTCAAGCAGCCTTGCTCCTGGTGTCCTTGAAGCACTTCATCCAAATTACCGGGAAGTTAAGTCACATCAGACCAAGTATGTGTAGTCCCTACAGATTTGTACATGCTTTCTTCTAGACCATAAGACAACTTTAGATCAAATTCTGCTTCTCTTGTGTTTGGGACAAAAAATAAATTCTGCTCTCTCACCCTTTCAAAATATGCCCAGGCCCACTAAATTCATACCAGAATATAAAAGGTCATTCTGGATGACCAGCTGTCCATAACAATTTGTTCCTGATGGTTATTAATAGAAGGTGCAAAGAATAAAAGGTTGGAAAAAATGCCACATTCCTACCTGTATAATCTTTACACTTTTATATGACAGAGTGATATTAACTGAAGTCACGACAATTTTTTTTTCATTTTCCAAATGTAAAGTATTTTCAATCAAATGTTGCCATATTGAAAGCTGATTTTTAATTCTTCACGAGGACTCTATTAGGAAGACTGTCATAAGCAAAAAAAAATAAGCAGGATAAATAACAGTTACCCTTCGAGCTGCAAGATTTCCTGCCAGTTCACTGACTCTTGATTTTCTTTGATTTGCTAATTCTTTTACAGAATTAACTCCATCAGAAAACATGCTGATTAGTAACTGAAGAGGAACAACAATGTCTAGTTCAGATAACACCTGAGGAAAGACAATAAAGAAGAAAGCATGAGTTTTAAGTTGGATCACAAATACCAGCTACTGTATATACATTTTTGTAACATGATCCTCAGTTCAGCAAGTTCTGTGCATTTAATTCACAGGATTCAATGAGGGATTTGATGAGGTGAGGTGCAAGCTTAGATTTCTGTTAGAAATCAGGGCAAAACAAAACAGGCACTTTCAAAATGTTTGTTGGCATTCACTTGGTGCACCTTAAGATAGGTTTTATGCACAAACACACAGGTATGTGAGGTTATTCCACAAAAATATTTCTGCAAAGCAGAAGTATTACCAATACTTTAATGTATAACCATTTATTTATTATTCCTTAAAAGTTAATTCCATTTTTTATTCTAAGAATCTGATCAGAATGGTGGCCTAGAAGTGTCAAAATAATGACAGGGTTCTTAATTGCACATCACTTAGAGAACATTCACAATCTATTATGCCACCAACACTCAAATAAATATAAGCTCATTTGTACTTGTCATTAAGTGTTACTAATTCAAGAAAAATCTAAAACAATGATGCTTTGCTTGAAAACTCTGTATACCTGAAAATTGCAATTACAGTCAGGTAAATTGGTCTTTGCAGAGGCTTAATTAAAAGAAGCCCTCAGCAGAAAAGAAGCAATAATGAAAAGTACAGGTACTATTCTGAGGTGCTGTAGAAAATTTTATATCCTTTTTGAATTCATTGCCCTCAGCTGACATGATTATTCCTATAGCTTTTAATATGAACATTGGGTGAATTCCAGTTTTGTGGGGAAATATAGCACAAAAAGGGCTAGGGCAACAGAAAGCTTGGTGGGTACAGAGCTAGTCTAATCCAGTTCCTCATATGCAGGAACAACTACAGCTGTTTCTGGAGTCTGGAATTAATTTTGGCATCTACAGACCAATTTCTATGGAGATGAAAAAGTAATGCTGTAAAAATGCTGCCAACTGAATGGCCCTAAAGACTCAACTGACAAAGGTTAAAGAAATCCCCAGGCTTCATTTTTAAAGGATCACAAACTCATTTAGGTTAGAAAAGATCCCCAAGATTACTGAGTGCAATCTTTGACTGACCTCCACCTTGTCAACTAGGGTATTGCTCATGATGGGTTAGCAACACTCAGGGTCTGTCTACCAACCATCTTTATATTAGAGCTAAGCAAAGGGCAGAAGGGGTGCATCAACTTTGAAAAAGCAGATTCTTTTTCAAAATTATCAGCTATTTCAGCATGACCTGTCAAGCGAGGACACTTACATGCAGCCAGAGCAACGCCTGCTCTTGCACAGAAGACGGATACCCTGTGAATCGACAGCTAATAAAGCCAAACATCTCCTCCAAGGAGAAAGGGAGAGGACAAAGCTCAGTGTCAAACATTTTGCTGAAAAACAGAATAAAAATGTAGAATCACTGAGTTAGCATGGCATACACTGTGTGAGATAGAACAGAAAACTGGCAGAAAGCTAATCTTACTTGCAGCCTCACCCTCCATGGGAGCTGAGCTAGGCTGCTGCTACCACCTGTCCTGACTCCACAAGGCCATCTCTGAATTTGGTGGTGCATCTTAAGAACTGACATCACATATATCCAGTTTCATTTGATAGCAATATCTTTTCCAACATCCAATGCAAGAATTGGAGAATTTCTCATGTCACTAGTCCATTATTCCACGTTTGCACTAAAAAAATTTACAGCAATACCTACGAATATGAACTTACAGTCAGTTTCAGTCCTGTCATCAGTTAAAAGGCAATGTGAAGTTTCACCATCAAAGTCATAAACCACACATAAAATGATGACTTCATCACCATTGTTATTCTAGTGTTTCTTTCGCTCAATAGGGAAAGATATTAGCTAAACAAATATATAAAGGCCAGCTCTACTAATCCCCACCATTTCTCATCAACTGGACAGGAGGAGAAAGATGGTCCTTCCAACATGCTGCAGGAAGCACACTAAGAGTGTGCCCTGCTCACACTAAAGAAGCATCCATGCAGATGGCTCTTAATACAAAGATATCAGGAGCACTAAAAGAAATCTTTCCCAAAGCTTAAATACTTTAGTCTAAACACAAGATATAAAAACAAATCCAAAGCATTCACTCACTGCTCTTTATGGCACACATAGGAGTTTTAATAAGTTGTCGCCATCTTACAATACTCAAACCCTCAAAAAACATATGCAAAACCAGAATGATTCCAACATAAGCCTACGTACCTCAGCACTTCCCGAAACTCTTTCAGCTGATTATCAGGCACTTCTGTCCTTATAGCTTCCAACCATTCTGGCATGATACACTCCCACACTGACTGGTTTATCACATTGTATGGAATCAAGCAAAGGATTCGATTCAGCCCTTCTTTTAACTGGGTTACAGCACTACACGATTTGTCCCAGTATCCACCAACCTGTGGATATTTCCAAAAATTATACTGATGAACAACATTTCTAATCCCTGTAACCTGCTCAGTATCACAAATTTGCTCAGTGTGTTGCAGCTGGTAAATTTTTGGAGGTGATCACTAATACCTTCAAGGCAGAATTTAGAATTCAGCCATGTAGCTGCATTGGTTTTTCCTCTTTCATTTGACTGACAGTACACAAAAGCATTGTCCAAGACTTAAATGACGTTTGCTCACTTCCAGGCCATGATTGAGTGTATTATTTACAATTCTTAAAAAGGTGCAGATTTATTTGGTGAAACTTGCACCATCAATTTTTTGCTCTAGGCAACTTGTTACAGTGCTGGGTCTTTATTATGAAAAACTTTGTCTGTACAATGTGTTCTTTCATGGGTGTTTAGGGTTTTTGAAGAAAGGTTCTAAGTGACAGAAGCAAAAAAATATGCTTCTAAGTACATAAGTAATTGGCATACAGAGATTAATTACTCTAACTGACCTCAGCTCACATCTGCTGTTCCTGACTAATGGCTCTAGAGATGCCTGCTGTTTTGGCAGCAATTACTAGTAATCTCAGCCAGCAAACTATTTTTCCTTCATTCATCACAGCTAATTTCATGGCTATTTGTCTTCATGTTCTAGTGAAGCCTTGCAAATCTGGCAAGTTTTTGGTCTAGTCTTAAGTATTGCAGTAGGGGGTAACAAAACTCAAAAGAGGGGTTGGATCCAAAAAATAAATCTGTAAGTGATTACAGCATGAGGTTCAGTCCTTCATTTTCCCCTTAACCTCAAAGCTATGGTCTCTTTTGTTCAGCTTCTAACCTTCGAAGTACCCATCCACCTCTCAAATTGCCTCAGCTGACCTCCAACCCTCCCACAGCCAGATGTACCTTACAGCAAGGGTTCAGAGTAAAACACACATCTGTACTGGTCTGCCCAGGTACAGCAAGTCCCACACATTATGTCATGAAAAACCCACAGATGTACACTTCCTATCTGATGATGTAATACACCACACAAAATCTTTATGGGCCTTTAAGTCTAGCCACTTAATCTTAGGAAACAAGCCCAATATGTCTTCTGGACATTTTACATGGGAGGCTCAGAAAAAGAGAGTCCTACAAAAACATGACTAAGTGGTGGCTCCTGCTTCATAACCAATGGACAGAAAGAATTACTTTTTCTAGAAGAGGTTGCACCAATGGTTGCACTTAGGCACTCTGGATAACATTCCAGGTAAATCTCTCTCTCCCTTCAGCAACAACCAAACCATGTCAGACTGGGTTATTAATTGAGTCACTCAAATGAGGCCTCTGAAGTTAGCATCAGTATTCCCAGAGTTCCCTCCAGTTACAACTGTGTGATTTCATACACCTTAATTCACAGTTACAGAGATGAAGTATGCAAACAGCAAAGAAACATCACTAAAGGATTATATCTGGGAGTAAGCAAATGATACCTTTTAGCAAAGACAAGTTTGGGTACATCAGCAGCATAATGAAAATGTGCAGCTATCAGAAATGTACAGTATCTTTCAATACCTATAATATTCCTTCAACCTGCCTTCACATTAGTGTAAATAATGCCTACTTTCTAACATAGTAAAACTAAATATCCTATGAAGAGGAAAAATTCCCAAATTCCACTGCTCCCTCTACCACTAAGACTTCTTCGTCTTGTCAGAGCTGGGAAAGAAAAGGTAATTTTACTTGATACCTTAATCTCTATAACAAATAAGGGAGCCTTCAGATAAATCATTCTTACCCTGGCAAACTCCATTGGCTTAGGAAGGAGACACATAACCATGACATCAAACCGGATATCACAAACAGTCTTCAACCACTTAGTAACAAACTGGGGCTTCAGCTTTTCAACCAGGCTACCAACTTCATCATCCATCATGTAAGCTGTAGAGTGAAACCACTGGAACACCATGCTAACCAGCCTTGCTAAACTCTCTGTGGGTGTATTCTCACTGGGAGTGCAAAGGCTCACCTGGAAGAGAGAAACACAAAACAGCTTTCATTTCCAGAACTAAAAGTGGGGATTTCTTGTCTACTCTATTTTGCATATTCTCAGAGTTATGAGGATGCAGATTACACAGGAGACAAATGAGATGATCAGTTTTAAGCAGAGGCTGATACAGGACAATTAGTAAAATATTTCATAACTAGAAAATAACAATAAAAGAGACAAAAACTCAGGCACTGAATTTTTTTGTTTACTTTCAACACTAAAAAGATCAGTATACAGCGCTTTGACAAACTTTACAATTACTTTGAATTTCAGAAGATACTATAATACATAGTAAAATATATGATATACATACACACACATATATAAAATGTACCAGAAAAAAAGTCAAGAACTTCAAAAATTCTTAAAGAAAATGACTACCTAATGTAATAAGTGATCTTTACTTTGCAAAAAGATTCCAATCTTGAATTTTTTTCTTCCTCTGGGGAATGAATATGAATTTTAAGTCAGAAATTCCCATATAATGATTACCATTCTTCTCCCCTTCTCCAAACTCTCAAAAATGATACCTGGACTGTAAAGCTGTCACAAATCTGAGACTAAGTTTTTATCCTAACTCACAGGCCAGCACACTGCTAAGCCCTTAATTACCTGATGTTTGAGCTCTTGGTATCCTCTGGGGACAGGAGACAAAGTTTCAAGTCAGGCTGCTGCACTGAATGCTAAGAATGGATGACAGGAGAATTTAGAAGCTCCTTTAACCAAACCTATCAGCTATTCCTTGTCATTTCCTAGTGGAAGCTGCACTCTCAGCACTTGGCAACCTGAAACTGGTGACTACTGCCTCACAGCAAGTGAGCAATGGAGAAATGTTTGTGTCATCTGGAGAAAGATAAGACAGCTCTCCTTCCCCAAGAAAGCAGAATCCATTTAACAAATGTTTTTCCTCCATGATTTTTCTTGAGATAAGGCAGCTATCAACTCTCTTGCCAATTCAAAATACAGTCTTCTATTTCATTGCAGGTTGAAGTTAAGGTGTTTGCTTCCTTGTGCTTGGCTCAGTTGAGCATTAGATCAAAGGCAGAATCAGCTGGCAGCCTTTTTAGTAGCAATTCTTGGCCCCTATCCAGCTTCTGCATGAAAGATAGTCATTTTCTGAAGGAAAACAGCAACCCAAGATTTCTCACAACCTGTGTGGTCATCTCTATCAACACCCATTACAGAGAGATCAAGAGATTTTACAAGAATAGAATGGAGACAGTGAGTTCTTCCTCCCTACCACAGAAAGCTGCACTTTGAATACCAAGGATGAGACATGTAGAGTGAAACATAACCTGTTCTGCTCACACTTCAATTCTACTTCAAGAAATATAGACCTTTGGTCTCTATAAAACATTATTTGATACAGAATACATGCACATGGCACAATAAAAAGAATTTAAATAATAGATGTCTTTCGTACTAAAACAATTAAACATTAAACAACAAAACCTGCAAGACGTCAGCAGAATATAAAGTTTATTCACGTAGTCCCTTGAAACTGCAGAGCAGCTTCTTCAGCACTATGGAATTTCACATCTATTCTAATTCCACATCTATCTAATTCCACATCTACCACCCTGCCATCCAGAGATCCTGTCTCTGTTTAGATAATGGATGAGGGGTCCTGCTATTTGCCCACCTGTCACTGGTGAATAGAGAGCCTGAGAGGAAAGGTGAATTGGAAAGAGCCTGAGAAAGAGAATTCTCCTTAAGGAGAACTACAGAATGCAGCTTCTGAGGATCTATCAGGCTGCAGCCTGGCCTGCTCATGAACTAGCCAGCGGTAGTTCTGCTGTTTCGGAATAATCTCTGGTAGCTACTGGGGGGGTAGAACTTTCCAGAAAGTGATGTTGAAAGCAGAAAGGTGAAAAATTTATTTTAGAGGACTGCCTTTTAAAGTTAAAATAATGGCACTCACCAGGGGGCACTTGAAAACAGAAGCTGATGGCAAATAAAAAATCAATTAAAAAACTGAGAGTGAATAATTCTGCTATGCACTTTGTAGCAGACTCAAAGGCAGTCAGCAGCTCCACCCAAACTAATTATGAAATCTCCAAGTCTGACAGCTTCACAGGATAAAGTTTTGCTTACAAATCAGAATAAATCACCAACTAAAGCCATGAAGTGAGGGGGAAAAAATAAAAAGAGGTAAAACTGACTTCAGAAAGTAAAGGAGAGGCAACCGAGAAGAGAGAAGAAAGCTAGAAATTCTTACCAAGAACCATATTCCAAACTGGCTCAGGAGACGTTGGTCATGCTTGTCATCATCTTTATTATCAAAGTCTGTGTTGTCCAGGGAGTGATGGGAAGAGGAAAGGCCCATCTGTCTCCTTCGGTTGAGCTCATGCTCCCTCTGCTCTGCATGAAACTCTGCTTCTTTCAGCAAGCTATAAAACAAGCTTGTGGTCAGTGAATGCACCTTTCCTGCAGGGGATACAGGTATCTAATCAAGAGTAACTAGATGTTAAGCCATATGATGTCAGCACTTTCCTGAAACAAAATAACATCAAATCCCAGGATTCCAGGCTGGACTTCCTCATCAGGCCAACACTCAGAGCTGAGCCATTCTCTGCTAAAGCAGCAGAAGTTCAGCATCTGCTCTCAAACTATCCCGGGGCAACTAAAATCCACCCGCACAAGACCTGCAGGCGCTATTGACACGAAAGCCTGATCCTGCTGCACGTATCAATGGCTCACAGGCTGCCCTGTTACCTGATGACAGCTTCCACAGTACACACGAGCTCCTCAGCCCCGCACTCGCGGGTGTTGATGGGGGGAGGCGAGGTCTGGTACAGGTGGGTTTCCGCGGCCGCCCCGACCTCGCTGCTGTGGTGGTTGGAGTGGCACCTTTTGCAGTAGCGCACGGGCCTGTTCCCGTGGCGGCCGCAGCAGCCCGCCGAGAAGCACGTGACAACTGCTCTCCTGACGTGGGAGCTGCAGTTCTGGAAAATACAAAGTTCTGGTTTGTCAGGCCACAGGCATCAGGAAACGGAACCGAAAACAGGGATGAGAGTCTGCACTAGGGAGCTGGCTCGAGCGTCGGCAATTTCCAGAATCGCTCTGTGTAAGCACAACTGTGTGCAACCGCCTGATGCCAAACATCACTGACCTTCCAGAAAGATAAGCTCAGGACTAAATGCTGAGCCTGGACTTAAATGTCACAGTTGCTCTTCTTCTGAAACACCAAACTGACATTTAAGTCATCAACCTCAACCTCCTGACTTGGAGCAATCTCTACATTTTACAGTAGTTCTCTTAACCCTTGCTTTATGCTTCAGGTCTTTTTAAGCTAAAGGCAGCAACAGGTAGATCCTTAGGAGTGCAAAAAAATGGTGCCACCATGCCACAGTTTATGCTATGTAAGGATCTGCCTTATCATAGGAAACTGTACAAGCCTTTGAAATAAGCACCTGAAATTTCTGCCACCTAGTAACCCAGCCCAATAGAAAAGCTTTCTTTGCCACCTGAGAACTTGAGTATGTCATACATTACACTCCTTGCTATCAAAGTCTTATTAAAACACATAAGCTGGTATGTACTGCAAGCAGATTCTTTTTGTCAGCAATCTTTTTAGAGCCAAGCACTGAAGCTTTTCAGTCCATGTATTTTTAAAAATACATTTTACAGTATGAATTTTGCCCAATTTAGGATTAATCCAAGACTTCAAGGAGATGAGAAGATATATAAACAGTTAGATGTAAAATTCATTTCTTATTCTATTCTCTTCACAAGCAGAGTTATAGAGTACAAGCACAGCTCAACTGCATAATTGGATTGCTTTACTAATTGCCACTTAAACTAAAACCTACAACTCAAATCAACATTGTCAGTTTTAACAAAAAGAAACCTGCTGGTGCTGAATCATTTCCATCCACCAATAAATGCATTCATGGATAAATTGTGACATTTTGGAATGGTACAAAGAAGAACGCACTAGACAGTAATGGAATGACATTACACACAACATCAAATCATGCCCCATCACACAAATGGCTGAATCTTACCTTCTTCTGACATATAGCAGAGATTTCAGCTGTAAGGGGAAGGCATACGAAACATGAACACAAAGTGATGATCTTTCTGGTTCACTATGGCAGCCATGGGAAAATGGACATCCTGCAAGGATGTCTCTGGGCTAAACTTGTGTTTCTAGGTTCTACTGAAAACCCTAAGCCTGCATAAGTTAAGACACTGTACACTTAGGTCTATGGCTATTTCTATTTTGAAATGCAGTAACAGCCTTGGTGCATTTAGGGTAGTGTGCTCTGCAACCCATCCACCTTTCGCTTATGCTTCTGCCTCACAGACAGACTTGTAAAAGCACACCTTGTACACACACCTGTGGCTTGCTGCAGGAGACATGGCTCAGGTGGGTCTACACTCCTCCTGAAAGCTCTTGGCATAAAAGAGTAGTGAGTATGGATGAACAAAGTAGAAACTATGGGCCACTGTGTCTGTGGCCCGTAATTTTAGAGTGAAATGTTTGCAGATTCAACCTGTAAGCAGTAGCTATTTGATCTGTTGCCCTGGCAACATATGATTCAGTAAGTTTAAGTGGCTGATTAAAAAGAAGTGCTTCCCCGAAGTAAATAAAACATTCTTGATCTGGATAACATTTCAACTAAGAGCAGACATCAAAAAATTTCAATTGCTTAAGAATTTTCAGTTTGCAAAGCAAAGAGAGAGGCAGTATCTTCATTCTGTCCCTGGAAGGGTTTTTAGATAATATGCTGATTAGTCTGTCAACATGCTTTGTCTGCATTCTAGTAGATAACAAAATATCAGGCCAAAGGACAGTGATTGGATCAATGACCGGACCACTGAAAAATATTTTATGTCCTTTTCTGATACTTTTGCAGTCTCAGGTTACAGATTTTCAGCAGCTTTTAGAGCTTTCAAATCAGACCCAGGCTACTGGAAGAACTAGCCCCATTTTTTGGACAGCACTGTGAGACACAAATAATTTTTAAAAACTTGGCTCCAATTTGTGACAGCTTAAAGATTTGAAAATCTGTTCAATTATGTCTGTTTCCTCACACATCAAGAGCTGCATAGTATTTCAGATAGAGGTTTAGTCAATTCTTCAGAGTACTTTAAAGACATTAAGCAGCATTAAGTATAAACTACTTTAAAATAAAAAAAAAACATCACTTTTGAACAGAATGCAGAAGCTCAAGTAATACAGTATAGAGAAATATTAGCACAGCTTTGTACAATTATGATTAGTTTGTACCTATCCTCTTACCTTGTGGCAGAAGAACATCAATCAACCATTCACTGTGATCCCTGTAAAAACGAAATGTATATATAATTATCTTTCTTTATATATATATATATGTATGTATATATCTATATGTATACATGGATTTCTTTTTGCACAGAGGAAATTTAGATAAATCAATGTGGTAGGAATGCCATTATTCTGAAGCTGCTTTTTTCAAATGTAATTTTATAAATTGCAGACTGGTTTACATCTGTTTATTGTGTTGTCTTACTGTAAATGACTACTTTGATGACATTGGTCACCGTTTTTCAAAAATTACTTTTGAGACCTAAATTTATCAAATTAAAAGAGAGTGTGTTCTGAAAGCCTGACAGCTAAGAAATTATAGTGAAGAATAACAGATGAATGTAGAAAAGAAAACAAAGTAGCAGTACTATTTTCTGTGAGTGGCCTTAGACGCAATGTTTCTTCCAAATTCAATTACTTTTTCCTGCAGCTTTAAGTCAACGATGACTTAAAAACCTAAGGTGAGATGTAATTGCTTTTCCCACACCCAGTGTAATTTAAAGTTGTCTGAAACTGAGGAAAAAACACCACTCCTTTGGGTTCTGAGCCACCTGTAGCCTTGTCCATTGGAAGTAACAACTGGCACTGACTTGAAGTATCAGTAGGTTTTGTCTAACGCAAATGATACTAATGCAAACGAAAGTAGTAATTTAAAGGTAAAGATTATTTTATCTCAGGGTATATTCTTTCCAAGTAAGGCCAGTCTTAGATCAATTTCTTTGATCTCTGCTCCTTCATGATATATCTCAGAGACTAATCTGAAATACACATTACAAAACATTAGTGAAAGCTCTGCATAAGAACTTTCACTGTAATGTTCTGTCTTAAATGACAACTAACGGATGAGGACAAAAAATGCTTCATAAGCATAAGCTGATTCATTAGAGAGGTTTTCCTATCACAGTCAATGCATTCCACAGTATCTGTTCTTTCAGAGATCTCAAATTAAAAGCTCTGTTTAAGTTAGGTGCAAAAGCTGATCATGTGGGGTAAATATCTGTAATCCTTATTCATATTGAGTGGCAGCGTGCTCCGTATATTTCAACAGGTTTACCTATATGAATTATATGCTAATCATACTGCAAAAACCCAAAACTCCAGAGTTCTGAACTCTGAAAATATTTATCATTTTCCACCTCTTGGTTTACCTACCCTGCAATTCTTTGGCTGCATTCCTCACAAAGATATAGGGGAGGTGGCTTATCACCCAAAGCCACAGACAGGGATGGGTCAATGCACATCTGAAACAAGGAGAAGAAAAAGGATTAACATCTCTGTTCATTGAAGCTTGCTGAAAAAGTTCAACATGTTAATGCTAAGACATAATACATAAAACAGCTTTGATAAGAGTTAAGATCATTTAGTATTCTGAAAGAAAATACTCAGCATGTGGCATACAAGATCTAAAACTATTTCTAACAAAGGTAGGGATGTGAGAGCCTGTAAAAAAACAGGACATATTTCAATGCCAATATTATTGCTTTTTGAAAGACAAGTACGTTTTGTTATATACCCACATCACATATTCACTATACACTGCTACCTTTTTTTTCCCCAAAGAGATAGCACTTGGAGGATCCATTGTTTAGGACAAGGTAATGGAAAGGTCCAGACTTTTCTCTCTCAAAAATGCCTCTTCCAGCAAAATCTAATTTTCAGTCATCACAGCTTTTAAGTATAGAGCACAACTGCAGTGACAGAACAAAGACTCACAGTTCCCTTGGCAACATAGGTCCAGACTTTGTCTTGCATTAGCTTTTATCCTTTTACATTACAGAAATTAATTTATCCTTTCAATTACAGAAAACAGTGACAGTTAACAGCCAGCTCCATACACATTTGTTCAAATGTTTTGTACTACTAAGGAAAGACTCAAAAGTAGTATGCATACACTATGTCTTTACCACTCTGATCGAAATATTTCTTATTTCATTTGAGTGCAAGACTTTATAAATAAAAACAAATACCTCTTTGAATGTTTCTCATTTTTGTTATCTGAATCATTTATTCAGGACAAGACAGGCTGCATTTTTCTAAGTGATGACTGATCAAAACTGGTTGTGCCAAAATTAGGCTAACAGATTACTCAAAAATATTCAGGTATTTAATCTGAAAAGCTTGAAACGGTACTTTTAAAATTATTTTGGTATATTTTGATATTAGCCTGAATCTAGTGAGATTCTAGTGTTCATAACATGAAGGAATACTTTTCAGAATTCTTCCTTTGAGAGAGGGATCATGAGAATAATTGTAGTGGGCAGGAAGGCGGTCCCTTGCAGGACTTTAGAGGTAAGTGTCATCATTATGTCCTCTCACAGCCTGTGGAAAAGTCTCACTGAAGAACGGTTTAACTAAAGAAAATCTATTAGTATACAAATTGATGCCAGAAAAATTGGTTGTATATATATATATCTCTCTAACTAGATACAGATTAATTAATCAGTACACCTAACTGTAGGTATGCTCTGGACTTCGGCTGCTGTTCTTACCTCTGCTATCAAATTGTTCTTGTGAGCCTGGTCAAACCTTCTTCATTTTTACTATGTGTGTAAACAGCAAAGATGTCATTTACCTCCCTCCAAGAGGGCTGCAGAAAGGGTAAGTAAAGCTTTATTGCTATTTGCTTTAGGACACATTCCAAGCAAAGGATCGTAACCAGAGTAGATGTAGACACATAGTATGAGCTCAATCAAGATACCAAGGTAAACATGTACCTACAGAACTGAAATAATGTTTCCTGCATACAGTAATATTTGTGCACATATTGATACACACATATATGTGTTCAGAAAAACATTAACATGGATTAGCCAGGAGCTTAAAATTTTATAAAGTGCTCTACAACATCGCCATGCTTCATTTCAAGATTTCCCACAGTAGTTGCAGGAAAAACATCATCTTGCTTTAGGCAGCTGAAGAACATATTCACAAAGGCCTCAACAGGCTTTGCTGCTCCCTTAGCATCTGCTTTTGGTCACCTACACCCCAGCACAGCACATGGCTGGGGTTTGAAGCACAACCTCCCCCAGCCCAGCAGCTGTTTTGGACCCCTAAAGCAACAGCAGTACCTTCACAGCTGGTTTGTTAATCGCATTATGGCATTCAATGTGCTGGCAATGAATAGGATTCCAGGCTGCAAAACCAAAACATGGCTGATTAATAAATGAGAAGAGATATTTATATTCTTTGTGTCTAGCGGTCTCAGTTGAGAACAAGATCCTCTTGTACAAGGCACTACACAAATTTGAGTGCGATACAAATAGCCATTCCTCAGAAAGCTTAATAATTACAATAAACCATGAACATACAGCCCTCCTGACTTATTTACAATATAACTAAATGAACCATGGATTCAGTGAGAAAATTGAAAAAGTAAGACACAGACATTCCTGTTGCAGACTATTCTTAATCTCACCAACATCTTGAAATAATTAACTATCCTTCCACTCCAGGAGCAAGATGGTAGGAGTAGCTGAGTAAATTCAGTTACATTCCCAGGCAAAAGGAAAACACAGTTATGACAAAGGAAAACTAGCCCAGTGACAGAAGAAGTAAACAACAAAAGGATGCTCAAATGACATCACTTGGATGCTGTACAGGATGCCCCCAGGTCAAAACACCATGCTACTGCAGATAACATTCATCCCATTCTGAGATATATTAGCAAAAAACTTACATATAAGGAAAAAAACCCAATCTATCCACTGCTAGTAACAGTTCAAAAATAATACTATCATGATTATCTTACAGACCTGCTTGCATGGAAGAAGTGATGCAGAGCAGTACATGAAGAATTTATTTTTTTTCTAAATACTTAAGTAAACTTATCAACCCTTCAACTGAAGGCTTTAGAACAGATCAGTCAAATTTCTACTGGGAACATTCAGACTGCACTTGAATTGGTCTAGGGGTCTTCTAGGTTTCTTCCAACCCTTCATTTTCATCATTTAAAAGGTCACATTCTGGTCCATAAATTTTAAAAGTGAACAAAACATATGGCATATGGCAGAGATTATTTGAAACAGGTTGAGATGGACAAGCAGGAAAAGCAAGTCAGGAGTTACTGCTGGACAGTCATCCCTGTGGCAGCACTGTGCCATCAGTATCTCTGAGGACTCTGGAGACAGAGGACTTTGTACCATCCACCAACTCCAGTTGCACTCCTGACTCTGTCCTCCATTTTCATCCTACAATCAACCTTGAGAATTTATCCATTATACTAACTGCATTTGATATCACCTGAATTTTTTTGACAGTAAAAGCCAGATGAGAAGTCTTAACAACAGCAGTAGTGCCAGCAGCTGGCACAACAAAAGGAACCAAGGCAATAATTGAAAGGAACATAAACCAAAACTGTTTGGAGGCCCAGGCAGCAGTTTCACAGACTATTTGTTACAAACCCAATATTTATTTCTTCTCCTGTTCAGGTTTAGTTAATATTGTGAGTAAGACAACATATTTACTAGCCACAATCTGAGTTTTTATTTTTCGTAACATCTTGTGAAAATGCAGATAAATAGACATTGCCTATTGCTATGAAAGTGCAATATATCAGACAAAAAAAAAGTCAAAATACATCCTAGAACTGTAAAAATGTGACTTTAACACTTCTCATCATTTATTTATTTTGGCCTATACAAAACCAGCTGCACTGACCTGTGTACTGCAATCCTCTGTACTCACTGATTGCCCCAGGGGGTTTTAAATTTGGCCAGTAGTGAAATAACATTTGTACTGCTGGAGGTTTAACTTGAGATGGTCCATAGGCTATGACATACAGCAAATCCTAAGGAAAGACATGTACAAAATGTTTATTTTTGCAAGGTAACAAACTGCAATTCAATATATTGTACATCTGTTCAAAGATAGCTTAACACACAAAATTTATACATTTCATGCCCTAAGAAACTTTCTTTGAATGCTCTTAGAGACAGGTTAGATGACCAACTTCAATGCTTCAGAGTTTGATCAGAGCATGCAACAGCAACCACCCATCCCACAGTGCACTAACAGAGCAAAATGAATTCTCTGCCTAGCCAGGGAGCAAAGAGGTGAGATACAGATAAATACCAGATTCAGAGCAGATTCAGACAACGATACTCACAAATAGTTCTCATAAATGTCCAGTCCCACATGAACTGAGAAGTCTGCTCATTATTAAAATTTCCATTCATTGGAGCTACAACCACACAGTACTTAGGAAACAGAGCTCTGTTCTATAACACATGGAACTGCCTCTGTAAACTAAAAATTAGAAGGACCTTCCTCTCCGTAATCCAGAGGGATGACTGGATATAAAGATAATTTACAACTTCTTGGCATACAGTCAGTTCAATTTTCAAGCCATCTGGTTTTCATCACTACCCAAGCACAGTCATTTTCACAAAGTATATATGATCATAAACTTACTTTCCATACTTCTTGCTTATATTTCATGAGGCATTCCAATAATTGGCAGTGATATACTGAGAGAGAAAAGACAGTATAGCCTTAATACAGACATGGAAACTCAGATTACAGAAGTGATGTAATCAGCTGATTGGCTTTGCTTTGTCCATCCAAACTCTATGCCTTATTCAAATACTTTTTATTTTAAAGGGTTTGCTAAAGAATCAATGTTCTGAGAGTCATCACAAAATATAAGAAACAATATTAGTAACTCGTTTCTGTCAAGAAATGCAGGAAGATTACTATGAGGGTAAAGCTTTTTGCATAGCAATGGAGATCTTTTTCAAACACCTCTATTGTAAAAATACCTGCTGATTCCCTAAAACTTTGTCCCTCTGTCACAGTGTAAATGGGTATCTTGTCATTCATCTCAAGGCAGCAATAGAAGTCACACGTAACACATTATTCCCATATATACTAAAGGCTATAGGAGCCACTCAGTGTCAAAGAAACATGAGAGCCAAGTGAACAACTTTAGGTGTCTGACTTCCCAAAAATCACAGGGCAACATTTTTCTCTGATAGTCTGAATACAGAAATCACAAAAAACAAAGACAGAACATTTAATGAAAAAAATTGACTTTTGCAAGCAGTTTTTTAAAATGGTCTTCTGTTTTTATTTACCCGTGTGAAGCACATTAGGATGATGTGACACTCCTCACACAATGCAGTGTGGGGTTCCTCCACACACACACCATCTACCCCATCCACATAAGATAGGAGATAGTTGACAGTTGATGATCATGCAAGGTGACAGCTCACTGGGGTTGAATTTTGTTTTGATTTGGTTGTGTGATCCCAATGGCTTAACACGGACTGCATCACTTTTGTTAGATACTCGTAATTACATTAACTTCATTATAGTTCCATTAAGCCTGTAGCCAGTATAACCTGTCTTTAGAAAGACAGTAATAGCTGTGAATTCAGTGATATTTGAATCATGGTGTAAGACAGTCACTATGAATTTCTGTAGACAAGGTAAATTGTCTACAACACAATACAATACAATACAAGGTATTTCTTTCCAACACTGATATTATAGATATCAACACTATATTCTGATATCAAACATGAGTAGATCGGAACCTCCAATCCTGGGCCAAATCCTATTTCTTCATCACAAAGAGATCTCTTATCTACATAATGATTATTTCCAGCACGATGTTCAGAAATCTCAGTTTTGACTAAAATAAATATTTTCACATCCTGTGCTGGATAACGACACAGTTTTATCCCATAATGAAAACTTTCCTGATTGCATTTGACAATACTTCCTGACTACAGTTTCAGAATAAATTATATACTATGCTGCATGTTTACACATACCTGGGTTTGATGTGTACTGCATTGCAATCATCAGCATTGATGATGCAGATAGATTGACATGTGCTGGAACACCTTCTCGTTTTGAAGATCCCACTTAAAAAAAAGAAAAAAATAAATAAATTTTCTATTGTAATAGGAAAATCAGGTGAGAATAGCACGTAACTGAACTTAGGCAGATAAAATTCCTAAGCTGCCATGTCATGAAAACAAGAAAAAACAAAACAAAACAAAAAAAATAAAGAACCTTAAAAACTAGAAACATTCTGTATTGCGGGATGAAACACTTTTTCTGGTGGAAAAGAAGGATGGCTAGGTATTGATCCATGGAGCACGCACCTGGTTTTCCAGATCAGTGAGACTTCATCCCTAAAACTGCATCAACCAGTTGCTTTCTCAGGCCCTCTCCTTCAGAACCAACAGACTGGTCAAAACAGCACCATCTGAACAGCCAAGTCCACCCAGGCCTTGGTTTGTAGGAAGGATAAATTGGAACTGGAGGGTAAGGAACCAAGAACAAATGGAAAGCCTGCAGCTGAGGAAGAGTTGGGGCTGGTGACAGAGGCTGGTGTATGGCACAGATTACTTCCCAGGGAGCATCTGCTAAGAACTCAAGTAATAGCTACATACCAGAAACATCAGTCCCATTGTTATGTGAAGCATGCTGAGATAATGATGAACAGCAGCACTAAGTATCTTTTACCTCAGTGTCTTCTACCTCACACAGAAAGTGGCTGGAGTTCCTCCTGGTCTCCCATGAAGTTATTAAATAGTATATATTTGGAAAAACCCTGCAGAACTTTTACATGGCAACATGGCTTTGAAGGCAAGCTCCTACACAGAGATGTCAAAAGTATCTTTCCACCCTCACAGCACTTTCCCAAGCCTGCCTGCCAGGACCCAAATACCAAGCATTTGGGATAGAAGCACAGAACTGTAGCTACAAGCTCAGTGAGCTGTTTTCATCCCTCCCATCTGGCTCTCCAACTGCTTAGACAATCTCTTGCATCCTCCCTTTTGGTTTGAATCAGAACTAAAGAGTAAGGGAAGGAAAGGTTTGCGCTTGCCTTGCAAAGGAGCAGATAATTCCC
Source organism: Anthoscopus minutus (assembly GCA_013399455.1). Taxonomy (NCBI): domain Eukaryota; kingdom Metazoa; phylum Chordata; class Aves; order Passeriformes; family Paridae; genus Anthoscopus; species Anthoscopus minutus. The sequence goes on along the minus strand of VWYI01013001.1, from coordinate 928 downwards.
AGCAGGGAAAGACAAGGAGACTAATTAAAAAAAACACTCAAATAGAAATTAAAGAGGGAAGAGAAAATGGAGAATTTCTCCCTGTTCTCCACATGACCCAAGATTACTATGGCTCTCTTTATTGAACTTCTTTCACTTATTTTTGAATCTTATCCACACAAATATGTGCCCCAAATTATTACAGAAAGGTGTATTTTTATGGATTTTAATTGAAAAATACTTGGCAGCTCTAACTGGGCAATTAAACATAGCCATCAGAAAAAAAAGTAGGACACAGTACTAGATTAATAAATTTAAAAGATTTCATACAGAAATCTCACCAAAACTGATAGTGAAGAAAGCCAGCATGACAAATGCAAATGCAAGGATGCAATCTCTGTCAAGGGCAGTCAGGGAACAGCATCTATTTAAGTAAACCAAGGATTTGACTCAGCCAGCTATTCTGAGGTATAGTTCTACAGATCTGAGGACAGACAGGATAAGTCACCACCCTCAGCCGTTCTTTAACAGGTTACAGCAGTGGGAAAAGAAGTTGTTTAATGCAACATTCTGTTCCTAACCCAAAGAGGACCTATTGCACATACATATGAAACATATCTTAGCAATTTTGATTTGCACATTGTCATTAGATGTGCCAAAGTTAATAGAAACTTTGTTAATAGAAAAAGTTAATAGAAACCTCATTACAATGTATTAAAAAATTAATATTTTACATGGGAAAACTGAGGTCCAAGAGAGTTAGGAGACCTTTCCAAGTCTTGGTTGACTGGTCAAATCAGAAAATACAGGGGATAAACTTGCATTAATCTCAAAACACTGAACTATGCTTCTTTCAGCATCTTCTGCATGCTTAAATGACATCTCTGTACAAAAGATGTTCATGTTTTTCCACAAAGATTGGGAATATAGAGGCAAGGAGGAGACAATT
>VWYI01012994.1:3928-25711 GCA_013399455.1 Anthoscopus minutus | reverse complement strand
GCAGAAATGTAAAGCCAGATGAAGGCTATTTTAAAAATTCGTTATGCAATATTCTGTATCTAATACTTAAAATTAAAAATTTAGATTATAATGAAGGAACAAAGGTGGTTGCTTTTTTTTCTTTTTGCTCTTTGTTGCTATTCTTCAAAAATTTATTTAATTCACTGAATAAAATACCTTAAAGCAGCATTTCTGGTTATCGACAATTAGAGGTTTTGATTTTTGGGAATTAGGTTTCCTTTACAAAGAAATTAAATACTAAGCTCAGTTGCAAAATGTGTCTTCAGTATCACTGGCAAGTCATTTACTGAAGTGTCTGTAAAAAATTTAGTCCTCAAATGCAGTGTAAGCCATAGGAGAATATAAGCTTTGTTCCTTTTTTTGTCCTTTAAAGGAAGGCAGGAGGAATCTATTGCTAACAACAGGCTTTTAAAATTATGTGTAGATAAAGTGACAAGAATTCCTCTAGTGTAGGGACCACGGGCTAGAATGAAAATATATCAATATGTTAAATAGGTGATAGCAGATGTAAAGAGCAAAGTGGACTTTGAAGGGCCATTGCCAACTCAGGCTCTCAGATTTTTCTGTTTGGGATTGGTCAGGCTTGTGTTATCTAATGATGAAAATGGTGCATAGCTGAAAGGCAGTTGAAGAAGATGAGGATATAAGAAATATTAATATAAAAATTGGGTGGGAAGAATTTAAGTGATTACTAAGGGCTTAGAGTTTTTAATGGGAATTGTTTCAAGATTTTGAGAAGAACAAAAATATAAGTGTCTACATGGGATTAATGTTGTGCATGTGTTTTTGTGTTTTAATTCATTTAATTGCTAAATTAAATGTCTTTTTTTTAAAGTTTTTTGGAAGACTAGCTTAAGGATCCTACATAGTGTAACTATTTTCCCACTCTTATTATTATATTTATTTTCTTCTGTATATACATAAATAGCTAATTAAACATTAAATTTATAATTTTTTGTTATGGGGAAGAAGCTAAAATAATATTCCATGCTTGAAGCTGGAGTGTGGCTGCCTAAATTCGAAGTCCATGGATCAAACACTGGTGGTCAGTGCCATCCCTGTCAGTGTTTGTGGCATTTGGAAAATGCCCTTAATAACGTGTTTGAATCTTTGGCTTCCCTGAAGTGGTCAGGCAGTTAGACTAGGAGGTCCTCTCCAGCTAAAGTACTTTTTTCTATTCTAATTAACATTGTCATTATCTCACTCATAGGTTGAAAACAACATTATGATCCGTAAATTACTTTTAAAATACATGGGGATGCACAAACATGCTGACATGCCTCAAAAAGCCTCAGGCTTGCTTAGTTTTCTTTCTTGCATCATTCACAGTATATTTATCAGAGATAATATCATTGTGGTTGACTTAAAACGACAAAGAAAGAACTGGTTTTTTTCACCCCAAACTCCTTGTGTTAACAGAGTGTTAATATAGCTTATGGTCACTTTTTCCTCAAGATGTCTTTTTGCCAGAATCTAAAAATCCTTAATTGAAGGTTTTCTGCATAGCAAAAGGCATACTTTAAAATGGAAGAATCTCACTGTCAGCAGATAAGAAATACAAATTTTGTTTTCTGTGCTTTTAGTTTAAAATAGGAAGTTAACAAGTCCAAGATTTCTAAAGGCAAAAGTGATTTTAGGGCAGAAGTGTAGAACTTTATGCCCACACTAGATCAATACATTGACATCAAATCTCTGTTAAGACCCACTGCAAACTACAAGTGGAATAGTCTCTGTTTTATTAGTCTTTTCTGCTTGACTATAAGCTGTTTTCCTTTTTATGCATGGCTTTTTTTCAGCAGCTCCCTTCATTTGGGGTAAAGTAGTATTACATTTAAGTTATTTTGATGACAGAATACTTTTATTTAGTCAAAGAATGTCTATTTTAAATAATTCCCTTGCTGTTCTTGCTATTACTGAGAACTGTATGCAGCCTAAGAGTAATTGATTATTTTTTGTCTCACATTGAAATAAGTATTACTCTTTTTAGGTGATTCAGTAATGAGTTGGGGCATTTTGCAGTCAAAGGCAAAAATGAAAAGCTTTTCAGCAATGATTCTGTCAAGTCTTGTTTTTTGTAATAATTTGTTGAAGTTTGGCAGGACTTCTGTATTTCAAGTTCCTGGCATCATTCTTACCCCTCTAGGTGTGAGCCATTGACTGTATAAATATTTGCAATAAAGTTTGGTGTGTGGATCAATCTTTCTCTTTATGTAAAATATTTTTAGTTTATTATGTGGTGTTAAGAGCTTCAAACTAACTTTCTTTGATCAGATCTGCTACGATGCAGAAACACTGGTGCACCTCAAATGGATACTTCAGTGAGAGTTTAAAGCAATTATGCAAGACATTTAAGTTCTAGATTACACCAAAATGCTGTTCATAACGTTGTAGTAAGACTATATTCTGATTGCCACAATAAAAACAGCTTCTGTTAGTCAACCACAGAATATTTTTAGAGAAAAGGAAGATGAACATGGCTTTTAAACCAAAGTTTCTGGAGAGATTATGTGCATATAGAAAGGAGATCTAATCTTTTTCTTCAAGAACAGTAGATATGGTGTTTTGCAATAAACAGGAACACTAATGTTTTAATGCTTTTCATAGCTGATTTACAATAGCTTAAAAACATTGTAGAAAAATAACACGATGACTGTGCTTTTTTTTGTATGTTTATTTTGTTTAATTTTAAAAACTGAGGTGTCATTCTATAAACATGGAAAATACTGTATTCAGTGTTTGGTTTCTATAGTCCTCATTGAAACAGCCTGTTTTGTTTTGTTTTGTTTTTAAAGCAAGTCACCTGCCCAAGTAGCTTTCTGTTTCTCTAGAAGATGGCAATAGATTCAAGGACTCATGGCAAAGTACACAAGTGGTGAGAAAGAATGGCTGCTGCTAACTGACTGCATGAAACAGTTTTTCTGAAAGATATTTCTATGGAAAAGCTGATGCCTCCTCCTGTGAACATTTGGTTACCTGGATAAATGCCTGTTCTTTGCACTTAAGGCTGCAAGAACTGCAAATATATTTAATTACCCATTGACAGCATCTAATGTCTATGCTAATATGGTTAGTGAGAATTTGAAATTTTTACTAGTTTTTTTTAATGTTTTTTGGCAGGGTTTTTGGGCTGGTGACTCACATGCTGTAACTGCATAACTCTTTTTTTTGGTTTCTTGGGTTTGGATTCCTTGAGAGGTCTCTGGGATACACAAATTCAGTGCAGTTTGATTTTGCAGATCCCCTTTCCACATGTGTTTTTCACAGTTAACAGTGTGATGTGACCTTTGGATTCCTGCATGTGCTGTTGCTGACACTGTTTGGGTTTCTCCTAGGCTGATCTTGAATCTCAAGGATTCTGCATAGGTAGCAATTCTCTCTGGAGTATGAAGTGTGTATTATTAGCCAGCAAAGCATGTTTGTCTGTAAAGTCCTGACACTTTTGCACCATCAGCTGTTTTATTTTTTCCTTTGACCTGTCTCTCCACTATGCCTTAAAAGAGGAGGTTAGAACACAAAACTGCTGGGTAGCTCTGCCTTTGTGAAACTCGCTTTGTAAGTTTATTTTTTGCACGGTTTAAATACCATTTGTATTGGCTTGCTTTTAGATCAGTTTGGGTGGACCCAGACCATTGTTTGTAGCCTGCAAACCATTCCCATGGAGCACAAGTCCTGTGAGGAAGCTGCTCACATCATGTCAGGACAAGATTGGTGTGTATTTACTGCCCCATGCAGGCAGGTGATTCTCTGCAGCATTGCCTTTGACTTGGGATTTCCAGGTCAGAGTTGTCTTGTGTGAACCTGGATGTCATTACTTGATAACCAGATGCAGAATGAGTCCTGCCAAGAAGGCCATATGAAAGAAAATTCTGATTCAGAAGCAGCTGAGACATTTTGATGGTTTTGTGAGGGCTACTCATGTGTTTTTATCTGGTATGTGTGATACAGGAGGTTCTTAGCTCAGGCCTCTTGTTTCCTTTAATCCATATACTTATTATAAATTCTGTGCTATATCCTGAATTTCTGCTTATTTTTATGTGAGAATTAAAGTATTACAAGGAAAATGTGCTGAAATAAGGCTATGGTAGTCTGATGCATAGTTTTCCTCCTCCTAAATTACTGCTTTTTTGCTGCAAAACAACTCTTAGCTCGTATCTTCTGTGAGAAATGAAGCCCACTCCTCTTAAATTTTCAAGAGTTTAATAAATGATAATAAGGGATACAACATAAAGCAAAAGTAGCAGGCCTGGATGCATGGCAAAGCCAGTGGCACGCCTGCTTCTTCATTTGCCAGCTTTTTATACTGTTCTGGTTGTATTACTTCAAATGACTTCAGTGATTTATTTTGAGCTTGCTGACCACCATTTTTGCTTGAGATCTCTGTTGCATTGGCATCTTTGCAGACAGTCTATGGTGGTTCTCATGATCTTCACCTCAGGCTTAGGTACTTTTGATTTTCAGTTTTATGCTTATGCTATATTAAACATAATTTTGCCACTACAAGCATAATTTAATGATATAGTTGCAGTAACAAGCAAAATCTTACATCTTTTGGAAGCATCCTTGCATCTCATGTAAAGCCTTGCTTCCTCTTCTATATGACCATCAAATGATTTCAAATTTTATTATACCTAAAGCAGTTTAAAGCTTCCATTCACTATTTGCAAATGATAATTCTTTAATTAAAACATATAAATTGTAGCAAAAGCTAACTCCTTCATAGCCATTTATATCATCTTACACTCATGCCTCTTATTCAGAGACCTATTTCTTGTGCCCCTATTGCCATTGACCTGTCTTTTAGAACAATTGTGAGGCTTGTTTCAACAAAAGGCAAAGCAAGTGCAAACCATGCTAGCCATATTTTGGTAGGGTTGTCAGCTCCTGTTATGCTGCAAAGCAGATGCTGCTTCAGGAGGCAGCTCTTCTGAAAGAAATGCCTTTAAAGATGGAAGTAAAATGACATGCTTGGAGTGAAAAAAACACAACAAAACAACAAAAAACAACAATTAGCTCAATGCAGTTATGATGAGATTGCCTGAGAGCACTGGGAGCAAGCCAGGCATAAAAATTAAATGCCTATCTGCTTTTTGTCTTGGAGAGATATCTTAAGAGCTGGTGTGCTAGAAATGACCAAGAAGAGGATCCAGAGCCTGACTAGGTTGAGGAAAGAGCTGCTTTTTCTGAAGCTCTGTTTAATTGTATCTTCTGTCATGCCTCAGCTGAAGTTCTAAATGAGTCAAGTGTGTGTGGCTTCCTTGGTTCTCAGCCTCCCACAAATGTTCCCTGCCTTATGCAGAACAGTGACTTCTTCAGAGAAACAAGATTTTCTAGGGCACTTTGTACAGACCTCAAGCTGATATTACTTACTTACATATAAATCTAACTAGACAAAGAACTTACAGTACTTCAGGGACATCTATCAAGCTGTTTTTTATAAGCATTGCTTCTTTTTTGTGGACTCAAAGAAATCAACTGTTAGACATAATATTCCTCACAAAAATCATCTTGTTAAATGGCTTTATACTTTATGTCCAGGTGAACAGACTTTACATTTCTTCTTGGTCTAGAGAAAATGTAAACAATTTTCAGATTCTTGCAACTATAACTATCTGTTTCACAAAGAATAAATCTGAACTCTTCTGTGCTTCTCTATGTGGCAACTTTGAGTTGCACTTTTCTGCAGTGAACTCTGCAGAGAATATGCAGAAAAGATGGACATTATAGTTAAGGAATTTCTACATCCCAACTGAATATAACTCAGATTTTCTGCCTAACACATATGGAGGGTATGAATACTGCCAGAACATTTCAGATTCCTAACTCTTAGTTAGAATTTTACTGTCCATGATGTGAGAGTTGGAATTGCCAGTGAGATCACAGTGTGGGGAATGTATTCAGATTACTTAAAAAAACTTGTACAAAACATGTTTCACATTGAAATCCAAGGTAATAGCAAAAGCTTTGCTTCAACAGAAACTACAAAAAGAAAAAAACCCAACAAAACTACAGAAAACCCCACAAAAGCAACCAAACAAAAAACTGGGTAAATTAGTTTGTTTTTTAGTTAGGTTTTATTTGAGTTTTGATTTATGTCTTGGTTTGGGAGTGTCATGTTGCTAGTGTGAGGGGTTTTTATTTGTTGTTGTTTTTTGGTTTTTTTGGGGTTTTTTGGATTTTTTTGTTTTTCCTTTGAAAGGCACACTTCAAGTTTCGTTTTTGCTTCTATAATGAGCTGTAGCTCATGAGGAGGAAATTAGTGCAAGGATAATGCCCCAGCATTAAAAAGATAAGTGGACAACCCAATCTAAATATTAAAAAAACCCAACAAACCCTTTAAATTGTTGAATATACTCTAAAAGTTTGTTATAAAACCCTGTCTAAACATACTTTTACTTACAGGAGAAGCATCAGATGTGCTGTGAGATGTAGGGAGTGCTTAAAGTTTGTTATCCTTAAAAAAGGAGGAGAGGGGAGAAGTAGCAGAGTGATGGGGAGGGTTTTCATTGGCTCAGTCTTTGCGGTACTACACCAGCACAATGTGGTTTATGGGGATCTAATTAAGCCTGAAGATCACTCCTAGGTAGCAGAGGAGGAAAGTGTACAAAACTATAGTGAAGAGTGGCTCTCCACAGAGATTAGGGCTGGAAAATGGAAATTCTGTCTCCAGTTTAGAAGCTTTTGTGAATATTGGGTTTTATAATCCCATGAGAATTTGTAATAAAAATTAATTGGGAGAAGACATCATCAGCTGCTTCTGCTGGTAATGGTTGGCCATAATATCTACCTGAGTAAATGTATGCAAATTGCTTCATTCAGGGACTACTTCGTATTATAAAATGCCCACAAATGTGAACATGTATAAGAATATTCTTCCCTCACTTTGGTGACTGATGAAGATTTTTTTTTTAGTACTCAGTGAAAGTGGCTGCTAAGATATATCCAGTGCTTAGCATGAAGCTTGAGTTGGTGAATTACACTAAAATTTTCTGTGCTAAAAACAATTTCAGGTTCCTACTCCATAAATTAGGGTACTAGAGCACTGAAAGCAGTCTAATTCTTTTTCTATTTCCTGAAAATAGGCAGAAGTCTTAAGGTATTTCCTTCACTATTTTTAATCTTTTTTTATTGATTTTTTTTATTATTATTATTATTATTTTATTTTTAGCAAGATCTGCAAGGTAAATTATCTTTCTGTAGTGGATTCAAACATCACTTTAGCTATTGAAAGGGTTTCTATGTGTTGTGTGGACAACTTTGATCCAATAAGTAGCAAAACAGCTTCAACATTTTTGAGTAAGAAAATCTGAAGCTCATTCTAAACAAAGCAATTCTAAGGAAATCTCCATTTAGAATATTTTTTTAGTTTGCTTGGTTTTTGATGATGGTGTGTTGTGGATTTTTTTGCTGTTGTTGGCTTTTTTGGGAGGAGAGCTTTTTTATTGTTTTCTGTTGGTTTCTTTGATTTTTTTTTTTTGTTTGAATCACACTGCATTTTTCCAATTTTATGTAGTCTGTAAGACCTGGATTGTCTCTTCCGGACAAATTAGACATTACAATGGGTGAGGAGAAATAAAGAAATAGAGATACTCTCTCTTTATCCTGCTGAAAAGAAGATCTGGCAGTTTTTAAATAATTTCCCAGCAGAGTTAGACTGTCCTTGCTCCTATCCCTTCCCAGCCTTTATTTTTCCAGCTTTCATAATTTAGTACATTCTGAGGTTTTATTTTTCTGTTTCAATAAAGAAGTAAACAAGTGAATTCATCAACATGAGTATTGTAGATGCTGACTAAAATCAGTAATTTTTGAGCACTATTACACTGTTAAAACTAACAAATGCTTGTATAATGCTTGTAATTTTTAAGTATTGTCAATCTCACAAGTTTTCACTAGAAAAAACTTAATCTTTCAGTATTTAAGTTTTGAGAAGCCACAAAAGACCCCAGAAACACTGTAGTAAATGTGTGAATAAACGCATAAAGGAATTCGAATATATGCTTAATTAAATTCTGTTACTTTATATTCATGGAGAGGATTTGTCAACGTTAATTAGTTCATTTGCAAGACAGTCATATTGACAAATTATTCTTTTCTTTTCATAGGGTCAGATGTTAAAGTAAAGACAAGTGAGGGAAAACCTAAGACCGTAGCAGTAGTTCAGCAGACCTGGTGTCAAGTCCTGGTTCTGTGCATTTACTGTTAGACCATGACCCTGTGTATTTATCATGCTGTGAATTGTTTTGATAGTGGCTTAATGATTGGAAAGCTTTGCTTCTTTCCAAGTAGGAAGCTGAAAATGGAGGTTAGTTCTGATATAATGAGAAAGATGAGCAGCACAGTTTCCTCATTCAGCACACGTTTCATGGAACATTTGTACCAAATGCATGGCCTCAGATTAAGAAACGTTGGGTGTAAGTTTATAATAAAATAGGAGAAAACTGTTTCTTAGCTCACAGTTGTAAATCATTCATCAATTTCTGGAGGCAAAGGAACATGCTTCCTAATTTTGGGGTTTTTTCTCCCATCCCATGATGTTTTAAAAGTGAGGTAGAGTTCTAGGGGAAAGAAGAAACAGGTTCCCACTTCCTTCATTTAAGGCTCAGCCCATTTTTTCTTTAAATTCATTTGACATCCATTAATGTGTGTGTATTAGTACAGATGGTGATGTACTTTGCCTTTCTACCTCTCACGGAGCCAGCATGAAGTGTTCAGGTGAGAAGAAGCAGACTCAAGCCTTGAGCTCCACCGAGTGCATCACTCCATCCTGATAACCTAAGCCAACCTTTTCCAAGTCAGCTCTTGTACATTCCTGCTTTGCAGGAATTTGCAGTGGTAGTGTTTGGATTTGGGGAAACTAACACCGAGGCTAGGTCAATTCCCTTCCTTTCTCTCTATCCTTATTACTTTTTCTTTTTGTCTGGAAATCAAAGATCTCTTCCCTTCCCCATAAGCTGAATATTAAGTAAATAGCACAAGCAGATGCAAAAAGATGTTGTGATGCATCTGCTTCTTCTTACTCGTTGCCTTTTTGATGCAGTTATTTCAGACCAGAGAAAATGAGATTAGTTAAGCAACAGTATGCTTTCATTATCAGATCTGGTTTAATTCTGGATATGATGGTCATTTATCAACATTTTTTTTTCAATAATAAAACCATGTTTCTTTTTTTTTTCAGGCTTGCTGAGAGTCTAAAATTGTTTATAAACACTTACCAAAATATACCTCAGTTTTGAGACAAGGAGATTAAGTGACTTGACCCAAGTGTCAGGCTAAGTGTCTGCTAACAGCAAACTCCTCTCTTGGACACACCCTTTCTTCATTTAATGCATATAAATATTAAGTTATTACTAGAGGTGAGCTCAGAATACTAGGAAAGGAAATCCCCCATACAAAAAATGGAAGATGTGTGCATTTCTGTGTTGTCAGGGCTTTAAAAGGAAGGATGAAAAGAGGCAGTGCATGCTGAGATGGTGTTTTTAAGAACAGGTGAAAAAGCTTTTCTCCTGTTGAAGTGTGAGTGCTAGGCTTGCTTTTCAGAGCTCAAACCTGCAAGACACAGTGAGTTTCAGAGCCAGGGCTCTTGAGTGCCACCACCTAGAGCTGTTCAGGCTTGGGACAACCTTTCCTTGCCTGGCACCCCAGGGTGGATCTAGCTGTCAACTAGTTAAGTGTGAAGTATCAGGTTTTCTGTCCACAGCGCAGGCAGAAAATGGAAGTGGCTGGTAGCAGGTTACATAGCATCAGCAAAATCAGGTTAAAAGCCAGTTAAAAGAAGTTTTGACCTTGAGGTAGGTCAATAGTAGGGTGGGAAAAGAGAAGGAACCAGAATGAGCAAGAGGAAAATGGATGGGCATGCCACTGGGCTCTCAGACTGAGGAGAGAGATGCATGATGGAGCCTTGCTCTACTCTGGGATTGGGCTGTGATAAAGGTATAATTGGCCAAGTACCTATTTTGTTTTTGTTCCATTCCATCATTTTGGCCTGGATTTGTGTTATTTATGTGAAATTATTTCCTGTCATCTGCAGGAGTTCAGAGTGGACAGATCTGGTGGTCCTTTCTGGACTTTTAATTATAAAAGTATCTTATGTCAAGCATAAATGTACATCAAACAAATTATGGGCCCTCAGCGTGGCTGAAGAGCGCACTGCTGATTATAGTAAGTATTAAATGTGGATGTTTTGGCTAGGAAGCCTCCTGAAACGAGATCTGTTGTGGGTTTAGCACTGCCATCCTCATGCACTATGGCTCTGAACTCACAAGGCTCACACAAACATTCTCAAAATAATCATAGCATCTCCAAATAATTTTAGGCCACAAACACCTAAAAACATTCCACTGTCAGAGTATGTCTGGGGAAACTCAACCCCTTTCCTGGGGTGCTGCTGGGAAATCCAGTGCACGTCGCACCTCGAGGTTGAGCGATGCAGTCACTGCTCTTCCCTGGGGCTGCTGTTAACAATTCTGGCTGTACCTGAGGCTTCCCTGCCTGGGGATGGCTCGTGGAGCAGGGCTGACTGACTGCTTGCACAAGGTCATCTCAGGTAGGGCTGGGAAAGAAGCCAAGCCAGGCTGCATGCTGGCACCGTGGCTCTGCATCACCCCTGGGCAGCTGTGCTGCCTATCAGCTGTGACAGTGCTTCTGTGCAGTGGGATTTGTTTACTCCTTGTGCCCATGTCTGCTCCTTCACTTACCTGGAGCAGAGCTGCTGTTTTATGTGGCTGTGACAACTGAACCACGGTTCCTTCCAAGAGCTGAGGGAAATTCTGGAGTATATATTATTGAGGGTTTGGCTGTTGTGTGTATGTTTGTTTGGCACTCTTTAATGTAGATCAGTGTTTTTCGTGCTCTCCAAAAGAAGAGCAGGGCAAGTGCTTGTTGCTGCCTGGTATTATACCTGTAAATAAAATGTGTTTACATGTGGAAGTGTCAACTTTCATGCTATACCTTTAATATACTCTGTTTTATCTTGTGGCGTTTTATGTGTTAGTGTTTTTGGCTTGTGTTTGTTTTGTTTAGGCTGTTTCTTTCAGGGGTTGTTTGTTTTGGTGGTTGTTGTTTTCCTTTTTGGTTCGTTTTTTTAGGTCAAGTACAGATGATATTTCATTCTTTTGGGCCCTATACCATGAAATCTTTCAGCTGTAGCCAAGATGATTTTATGTAACTTTTGTAAGATGGCAACATTTCTGTCTTGGGTACTTAAGTGAGGATGGGGAAACAAAATGTTATGATGGGGCATTTTGGCTGCAGGGATCAGAGTGTTACCACAGATACAGAAGCAGTTTGTAAAATGTAGATTCTCTTGAGAGGCTCAGAGAATCTGTAGAACACAGTGAAAAATGGCATTTAGATGATAGGAATGAATGACTGGGAAGCAGATTTTAAGAGGGCCGAGAAGGAGCTCACTATTTCCCCTTTGGTTGTTTCTGACATAATGAAAATAATGTTCCATAGAAAATCCTGCTTTTTTTGATTGTCACTCAAATTCAGGGCAAAAATTTTGTTTCTCATAGAAATAATACACCAGTAATTTAGTTTTGGGTGTATTGAAGTCTTTTTGCCTAACTGATGTTGAATCATTCCCATTTGACTTGGAAAAAATCAAACTATTATAGTTTGAAATACATGAAATTCAAACAGAAGAATGGAAAAGTTTTAGCAAAATGAAAAAATCCTAGTCAAGTGTTTTGAAACTTTGAAAATGTTTTGAAGCTGTACTTGAACAAAATCAATTTTGATAAAAATACTTTTTCTGATGAAAAAGTAATATAACTTGCTCTTACTGTTTTTAAGTCCTGTAGGTTGTATCACACAGAGATGAAAATGAGGTAGTTGAAACTGTTATCAGACACTTGTAGCTGGAAAGGAGTTGTAAAGGTGGGAGGCTAAGGTGGCATCCTGCTTCTGCCACATTTCCATGTTGCTGCTGAGTGTCAGTGTAAGTACCCATTTTAAAAGGTACAATTCTTGTTTGGCTCACAATAGACATCAGCTCCATGTTTTATAGGACCTGACATTGCTGAATTGAAATTTTCTTGTCACAGCAAGAGATTCAATGGATGACAATCAGGCTGCTTGTAGAGAAGTCCACAGAGCTAAGTTTGTATTTATATTTGTTGAAAACAACTCGAGGTGAGGGAGTGCCTTTTTTGCCTAAGCAGCTTTTAAAGGATTAATGTAAGGAGATGTCCTGCAAAGCTGACTGGAGAAATGACACAGAAGCAATCAGTTTTATGTTTGTGTACTTTTGTGGGGTTGTAATGTTAACAAAAGCAGTAAAACAGACTTTCCAAGTTTGTATAATCCCAGAGGAATGTGCAGAAAGTGTACAGTGTTGGCGATGCACTTAATTACATAGGTATATATGCAAATAAGAGGAGCAAGTTTTGGATTCTTGCTGTAGATATAGCAAAAAAAAAAGAAAAAAAAATCCAGGCAAGGCCAAGAATTCCTGCCTCTCATTTCAAAACAAGGTTATTTGTAGTGGAAGATATCTTTAGGCATCAGTGAAGAAAAATGCTTTAGAACTTTTCCTAAGAGTTCCATCTTTTATTTGTAGAGTAAAGCTTCAGAATATATATTGGGTTTCTATTAATAATGTTTGCCAAGATCCCTAAGGGAATACATTGATGGGAAATAAACCATCAGGTAACACTGAAAGCTGTGTCAATCTGTCTATTCCAGTGAGGTTTCATTAATGTTTCTGTGCTTAAATTTTAGGATACAATTTTTGGTTAACTGTCATTCTAACTTGTAGCTTAAAGTTAAGACATCTGCTCATATATGATCAGTGTATGTGATTTCAGCCAATGTAACAGCAATTAGATGCAAATGCAAAGAAATTAAAGTGCCCACAAGCACTGGCTTCCTTGTAACTTCTCTGTAGGCATTGTATAAGCAAACAAGTAATTTCAGATAATGTTGACAAATGAGTGCTGGTTAGTCTTACCTAAGAGAAAAAATAGGCTGGTAGAGGCTTATTTCCCTAATTTGAGAGCACACATACATTTTTCTGAATCATTACCATGCATTTTTGAAGCAGTAAGCGCTATCAAAAAAGGCATCAAATCCCAGAAGTGGAAATATATTTCAAACATTGAAATGTCCTGTAAATTAGCATAGAGTCTTCATTGTGATTGAGTTCCATATCAGGCTTTCTGGGGTGGGGGGAGATGTTTCATGGTAAATTGTTGTGTTCTGTGATTGGATTTCTAGAGTTTGTACTGTGGGTGACGAGAGTAGTATTAAGGTGATGAATTATGTTTGTTTATGTTCTTCTCTAATTTCTTCTAACTTTAATAAACTAATATGTTCACCTAAAAACCAGCAAGCTGCCAATCCTTACCAAGAAAACAGTGTTGCAGCATTTGTAGAGTTTTTATTGATCTCAAAGAATAGTCAATGGTCAAAAATACTGTTTTGCACTGGGAGATATCTTTATTACGTGGTAGGCAACATTACAATTCTGTTCTTTCAAGAAACTGATTTTAGTTTATATTTTATAGAGATTATACTCATTTCAGGAAGAAAATATAGCATTGAAAAAAAACCCATTTATATAAGTACATATAAAAGAAGTGGTGCTTTAATGTGTTTTCTCAATAATTAATCGATTTTCCCACTCTGAACCAGAATGTTACTAAATCCTTCCCAGAACACTATGTTAAAACATTTACACTCAGTGTATTGTTCATATATACAGTTCTTGTTCATTCTTGGACAATCTCTTAAAATTTAATTGCTGTCAAATAATAAAACCAATTTTTGATTATTTGATGATTTTAAAACAGAGATAACATTTATTCCTGAGTTTATTTAGCTTATTTATCGGGCAACTTAGTAGGTTTTTCAATAGACAACAATTATTTTAAAGTTAGGGTCTGTGGTTGTAGATTCCCCAAAGAGGATGTATTAATCTCAGTCTCTTTGACTGCTTCAGTTTTCTGTTCAGAAATTCAATTTTTGAGAGCATGCTTTTTCTGAAACATTCCTAATTCTGCAGAGATATTTTACTGATAATCCAAGTCCTCTTCTTAGCTGACTTTTTTCTTTATCAATGTGTGAAAACCTTGATTCTGAGCAGAGGTTTAACCTTCCAGCATGGGAGATGTTAAGTGATTCAGCCACAGTCTGACGTTTATATTGTCAAGAGAAGAAAAAACCCTTAGGTAAATAACAGGAATAGTAATAATATATTGGAAAGCCCACTAATACTTTTGGGTTTTTCTGAACCTTAATATTTTGAATAGCCTGGCCTTTAAATAGTTTTCATAGCCACTGTCATTTCATACTCATCTGTCTCACCGTTATGAGATTCAAGAGTGTTTATTCTGTGCATATAATTTTACATAGAAATACCTACAATTTTTTCAGTGTGATCATCACACTTCTTCAGTAAATTGGACCTTTAATTGAAGCTCCTATTCACCCCCAATGCTGTTCTTCCTAAAAGATGCAGAGATAGAGGAAAAAAAAGTTTGTACTAGATCCTTTACTCCCTAGAACAGGCTGTATCAAAAGGATAGTTTTAGATGTATTTAGCAAATAAATGCTTTTAGTTTATTAGCTCTCACTTATTTAGGTTGTTCCACAGCCACACCTGCATTGCCACCATCGTACTGAACATGTAGAAAGCACTAATATTTTGGGTGGTTTGGTTTTCACCCTTTTAATTGTTTCTTTACTGAGTCCCAGTGCAAAATTGAGCGGGGCCATTGAATTGTAGTTAGGGTGTGACACGTTTGTGGCCTTGTTGGTGATGCTGCTGAGGACACTGCACTGCCTGAGAAGTCAGACTGATGTGCTGTGATTCTGTTCAGGTGATCTATCAAGGATGGAGATGGTTGGACTGTGGGAAGAGAGGAATAAACATATTTTTCTCTGCTTTACCTAAATTACAGTGTTATATATATTTTTTATTATTACTGCATTATTATGTCTGAAAGAGGCAAATACATCATAGCTGGATCCTCATCATGGGGGATGGGACGCTCTCATCCTGGAAAATGTGATTTTTGCAGAGTCAGTGGAAGGAAGATTGTACTTTTACAGTTATTTCTTTTTCTTTTGCTACATTAGCATCTGGGCTTTCTGTTAACCACAGAAAATTTTAGATATTTTTCTCCTACCTTACTAGAGTGTACTTGTCTGCTGGGAGGTTGAGGTTAACTTGATTTCTGACTTGAATTGAAAATCAATTCAACTACCCCTTAGTCATAATTCTATAAATTACATTTGAGAAGCTGATCTAGTATTGAATTATGTGTGAGTTTATGCTGGGAATTGAGTCCTAGCTTCCTGAAATGGAAGTTTTCATAAAGTGACAGGCTTTGTTCCCATTTTTTCTTTTAGTATCACCTGCCTTAATGAGAAGAAACTATAAATTTTCCCAAAAGATGGAGGAGGTAGAATTTCCTGACTGAGCTTAGTTGCTGTTTGTGGGGTTTTAATTGTGTTTTGGTTGTGTGGATTTTGTTTGCATGGATACAACATAATGCAATTTTATACATATATATGTATGTATGTGTGTGTGTGAGACTTTTCTGAGGATCTTTTCATTAAGTGCTTGTAGTCAGGTTGCAGCTCATAAACACAAATTCAGTACAGAAGCAGAAATACTGAATGGAAGGATAAGACTTGGCTGTCCATAATACAGAAATTCTTAGTTTTGGAGAGGGTTTCTTATTTTGATTACATTCAGGTTTAAGGTGAATTTGTCAGAGCTTGATTTTCTTGGTTAAACTTTTTTTACTTGTGAAACAAATCTAAAAAGATTGATTAATTCTGCTGGTTTTTGTTCTTTTTTAGTCTCATCAACCAATGCCTCTGGAAGTTAAGTTTATGCAGTTCAGCCATTTGGGTTCTTTCCCTTCATGCCTTGCTTGGTTTTTTTGGTCACCTTGTGAACTTGCATAAATTTGAGAGAAATTAAATACTCCCCTTATTTTTAGCAGATATCATAGTTGTAGGCAATATTTGCTGCTGGCTTATTACATCCATGATTCAGCACATCTGTGTTTTATGTGAACTGTGGCAGGCAGCTGGTGCTGCAGCTCAGGGTGTAATTATGAGTGGTGGAACAGACAAGGATGACATGGAAACTGGTGGGAATGAAGGTATGTTGAGGTGGAACAATTCATAGAAGAAGTTGGGAAATACAGGGTTCATATCCAGGTGGGGCTGAATTACTTCAGTTTGATTGCTCAGCTTGATGTTTTGTGCGTTACACTTGGGTGGAACTGTGGAGCACATCTGGAGAAGTTAAAAAGTTTGTGTGACATCTTATGGTTTGGGTACTCTTCAGAGAGTCTCATTTTTATAAATATGTGGCAGTGAGAGGCACAGAGCATAAGCATGAATAGCATGGAGAACTTAAAATAGAGCAGTATATTCAATTTTCTCTTTAATTACATCATGTTTATATTAATATAAATGAGTCACAAATTTATTGAAGTGTGAACTTCATGGCAGTCTTCAAGGGTATGTTCTCAATTTTATGCTTAAGTGTATCCATAGTCAGCTATGAAAGAGAATATCCTTTTCTGTTGATTTTTTTTTTTATTTGGAAAGAAGAGAATGAAAATATCAAGCACTGATGAAGTTTTCAGCCAAGTGTTTAGGTCTGACCTGTTTTTTCTTCTTGATTTCTTCAAACTGTGATCTGGAAACTTCAAAGTTACCTCATAGAGCATGGTGACCTCATGCTATTAAAAAAGAAAAAACAACAGTATTATCAGTATTTTTTTGTGCTGCTCAAAAGCACAAAACAATACTGATATCTATTTTACTGTAATATTGTAGCTGTGACAATCAGGAATTTGTTTTTGTTAAATATGGGTCTCATTACCACAAACTCAAGTGGGTACACATTCTGTGTTTGAAGGCACCAGAAGTTATGCATGCATAAGCTACTGGTTTAGCACTTCTTTCCCAAAAAATCAAAAAAATCTACCAAATCAGCCAAAGCAAAAGACCAACTGATCTTTTTAAAATTTTTTTTATTTTCTAATGGCTGTTTTTTCTAGATTAAGTTTTTACTGAATCTCTTGTATGGGCAGTTCTGTTCTATTGTTTGTGAAGTTAAGAGCAATTACTAAATTGCTATTATTTAAATCAATTCTTTTTAAAATAAAAAAATAGCTAGGCTACTTATGTAATGATTTGCTTTGATCTAGTAAAGTTACTCTGATTTGATTTGTTGTAAATGAGGACATGTTGGTCTCTATGACTAGGGAAAAGCTACTTGATTTTTTTTGGTTTCCCATCAGTTAAAAGGTGTTTGCTGCCTTTTATCACCTACAGGACAGTAATACTTTAAATATGCCCTAAAACATCTGCCTGTAAAGTATTCCATGGACTTTTGTGTTTTGTGATTTCAAGCACCATAAAAATGAAACTTAGCTATAATAGTTGTAAGAATGAGAAATAAATAGATTTATCATGTCTACAGCATATTATTACTATCGAGTAGTAAGTAGTTTGTTTTTTAAATGGATTGCAATACTCACTTGGCATAAACTGTGTATTATCCACCACTTCGTAGACAAAATTTTGTGCAGCTACATGAAATTCCAATATTAAAGGCAATTATTTCATCTTGCCCTTTCATGAGAGTTTGTTCATATTAGTAAAAACCATAACCACATCTCACTATGCTTTTCAGGGTGATGTAGTAGTTTTAGATTTTTTCTTTTCTTTGCAGGTTAGTCAGGACGTTTTGGTTGCTATTTCCATTGTCTTTGCTGAGTAATATTCTATACAGCTGTAAAATTCTGTGTGCCTTAACAATTTTTGTATACACAGTTTTGATTGGAAAGCCTCTTACCTTCATGAAATAAGAATAAAAAAAAAAGTTAACTGATCTTGTATATGCATACAACTGAACTGTATATGCTTGCCTGATAAAAAGAGATTGTATTGACAGACAACTGCTGTAATGACTTTCTGCTTTATTACCTGTTTTGGCTCAGTAATGTTGATTCTATCCCCATGCAATCTACTTGATTATCTTTTTAGGACGTATAATAAATACAGAAAGCTATTTGCTATAGAACTTTGTAAGGGAACACTTGTGTTAGTGGTATATAATACCACTTCAAATACTGTTTGAAGTAATAAGCATGAGATTTAATCTTTTAGATCTCACGGTAAGTAGAAACTGTAAATAATTACAAAACTGCATCTTTATCATATATCAGAAAGTGACAGGTTCTAAAAAGACCAAAATTTAGAATTTTATTGTGCAGGATGAAATTTTGAAATAGTTTTTATGCAATATCTTGCTTTGATCCTTCTTGGTAGAACTGAAATAACTGGCAGTGTTAGGATTTTCTCAAGTTTACATGCTTTTAGAGGAGTTATGCTAAATATCTCTTCTACTTTTGTTAATGAAAAAATTATTCTTTTTGTTTTTCTTTAAGAATGGTAGTGTCCTTTCTCCCAGACTTTAGAGCCTGCTAGGAATTGGAAGGAAGAAAGCAATCTAGCCAAAGTGAACTTCTTTCATATGGTTCATATGAATTCTGATTCTTTTCTCCCAATTACCAGTGACAATCAGTGACAACAGTAGTCAAGTTAGATTACCTTTTGGAAAGTGGTGGGGATTTTTTGTTGGTTTTTATTGGGTTTTTTCTTTTCCTAAAAGAAAATGTAAACCATATATATTTTTAGGACTATTAAAAAATTCATGCAAAATCTTGAGCACAATATGCAGTTATGTCCTCTTAATTTCAAGAAAGAGTTGGTAAAATTAAAGAAAGGGAGGACAACTGGTAATATTATCAAGGGTGTGGAGTGGTTGTCAATGAAGAGAGAAGCCCTTCAACATTTTAATCTGAAGTGAGTGTGGGATAAGACTAAAGTTTTAAAAAAAATAAAGATCATTTAAGTGGTAAGGCAAATGCGGAAATGATTGGGAAGTAATGTCAGTACTAGGGACATCTGATGAAATGAGATGTATAAAACAGATGGAAATAAAAGTATTTTTTCAGGTTTGTGACCTCCTGGAAGTTGCTGCCACAGGATGTTTGTGAGAAATTGCCCCACTGTGTTCAAAAAATGACCCGATGAATTTGTGGGCAGTGGGCACAGAGGGACACCAAAAGACCTAGGCAGGGGGATATATATATTCTAGTACACCACAGAATCATGGACCTCAGAGATCTTGTCCAACTTGTGACAACACCATGCACGGTAAGCCATGTTGTGGAGTGCTGTGTTTACTTGGTTTTTGAACTCTTCCAGTTAAGGAGTTGAGTATAAAAGACAGGAACCCTGGGCAGAGGTTGTTGGTGTGCTTTCACTGGTGGCATCCCCCTCTGCTGACAGAACTGGATTAGCTAAGCTATTGGCTTGATCCAAGAGAGGATTCCATAGGTAATAATGAATTTATAGAAAACTTTGAGAATGAGCCCCAATTCTTCTGTCTACAATGATACAGAAGGCTTTTTCAGCAAGAGGCTGCATGTTCTGTCATTTTGAATATTAAACCGTCTCGGGACTTAAAGGAAAATTGCTAATGTTTGGGTCTGAAGTCTCTGAAACAAACCAAACCTGCTGTTGACTCAGTAGGATACTTTCTAAACCTCTTTCCTAACCATCCTGCTTGGTAAGATTGGGGGACAACAATTTGGGATTTTACAGTAGGCATTGTTGGAGTGCAAGTCTTGAGAGTTGAAATTACTTCTCCCTATTTCCTTCTCTTATTTTGAGGCTTTGATGTGTGAGTCTTGGAAAAACCTTGGAACCCTGTGAGCTTTTATTTACCAGTGCAGTAAACTAACCAGTGGGGGAAGACTGCTCTTCATAACCCTGAACTGCAGTCTTCTTAGAGTACATGACATTTCCTCCTTTTGGATGGTTTGTTTTTATAGAGATGTTGTGGTTTCCCCCCAGGCAGCCACTTGCTCACTTCCCTACCAGTGGGATCAGGGAAAGGATCTGAAGGGCAAAAGCTGGAAAACTCATGGATTGAAATAAAGGCAGTTTAATGGGGAGAGCCACAGCTTCACACACCAGCAGAACAAAACAAAGAATTGATTCCCCACTTCCCATGGTTGGGCAGGTGTTCAGCCACCTCCAGGAGAGAAGGGCCCCATCACTCACAACAGTGACTTGGGCAGACAAATGTCACCACTCCAAATGTCTGCCTGTACATCCTCCTTCTTTCCCTAACATATACTGAGCATGATGTCACATGGTCTGGAATATCCCTGTGGATCGCCTGTCCTGGCTGTGTCTCCTCCCAAGCATGCCTGAGTCCCCTGCCAGCATGGCAGTACAAAAAGTAGAAAAGGCTGTGGCTCTGTATAAGCTCTGCTCAGCAACAACAAAAAACATCTCTGAATTATCAGCCCTGTGTTCAGCACAAAATCAAAACACAGCCCCATACTGGCCACTGTGAGGAAGTCTAACTCTACCCCAGCTGAAACCAGCACATGAGGCCACCCCTTTTTATGGGTATTATGAGGACAGCAGCCCCTTTTTGTATTCCCTTGCCTGTCAGATTAATTTTCGATGTATTAAAGCAGACCTCTTAGTTCCTTCATCAAAGTGGAACCCAGGAGCTGCAGAAAAGGATAGAAAGAGTTCTTGCTGGGATGGATTAGCAGTAGGCTATTTATTGATTGATGCTTCCATGGTACCTTATTTTAGCTAAACTGCATCCATGCTATTGTCTGCCAGTGTGGTGTTCAAGACAATGACTAAATTGAACCACTTGCAGATATGTGGTTTGAATTTATTACCAGTATTTTACTTGAATATAAAAGGATTCCTGACTCAAATAGGCTTTGTTTGAGAAACTGTATCACTGTTTTGTTCGTAGAACAGTATATCCTATTTGACTTTATTTCCTTTCAGTGTCTTTTGAAAACCTTTCAGGTGTTCAATAGGAGCGCAGCCAAATCCACACCAGATAGAAACAGTAGTTGAGTGCACTTAGAGTTGTTGTTGTGTGCAGTACATCAAATATAATGGGGACATAACAATATACTGTTGTATACAGTGGTTTTTTTTCTTCAAGTCAGCCTCTTTAATAATAACTTTTAATGTTGTGGTTTTCATAACTTATAGTTTGCTGTATTATTCTTTTTATAAGTCTAATACTTGATTCCCCTGTAATTTCAAGAATTTTAAATTGCATGCTATGTAGTAGGTTTTTTTGGTGTGTGTGGTTTTTTTTTTTAACAAAACCCTCCTGTGTGAACAAGTTAGTAAAATTATGGATGTAGGTGTGATGTATTAGTGTTGTCCCTCTTTGATTTAATGGCTTTTTCATATTCCAAGTGCCCTAATGTAAGTGATAAAGCAAAAAGATTCTTTTTGGAAGAGGGGCTAATAATGCCAAGTGTGGCCTCCATCCTTCTACTGGAGCCATGAACCATTGGGGAGCAGAATTGACATCAGAACTGTGGCAGGTGGCTGCTTATATGGAGATCCCTGCAGAAATGGAGCCATAATGTTTATTCTGTCTGTGCTTTTCCTTGTATTACATGGGTTTATTATTTATTTTAAGTCAAATGTGGTTCTTCAATGTTCTTTGTTGGGCACAGTGTCATTCTGTATCAAAATCTATTGTATATTAGTTTAATATTTCGCTCACTTAAAAGTATCTTGCTTTGGGGACTAGATTTTTTTTAAAATTGCATAAAACCATTCTAGAATGCTACCACTACAACAGTAGTATGAACATTGACTTCCATGTTTTTTTGTTTAGCTTTCCTTGAATTGATTTTTGGATTACTTTTCCTTGTTGCTTCTTAAATA
>VWYI01012976.1:24619-37197 GCA_013399455.1 Anthoscopus minutus | reverse complement strand
ATTGGTGACTCTTGAGAATTTTACCCAAAAAAAAAAAAAAAAAGCAAAACCAGCCAAACAAATAGAAATCTAAAATAATCATTAAGTGTTAGTATGTATCCAATGCTTACGGGTGGTTCTCTCACCATAAATTTTTCATTTCCTACCAGCTGAATCTTTTACTTTTTCCTTGATTTATATTATGCTTGACTAACAGATGTTACAAACTGAACTAATATAAAAGTCTAAATGTGAAAGAAGGGAAAGGGATTGCCACAGATATTATTGTAATATTACAGTAATATTACCTATTACCTATTCAATACATACTGGCACACATATCAATGAGATTACAGTCTGCCAGTTGATGCCTTGGGCTTTTGGGTTTTCTATTCTGCACTGGTGTGTGGTTTTTGTTCAGGGTGCTGAGATCCTTTCACAGGGTGAGGAAGACACAACAATCCTACTCTGATTGGGACTCAAGGACACCTTTTCCAAACTTCAGGCTCAAAGTGAAACAACGTGGAAGGAAGAGGGTGGACAAATTAAGCTCCTGTATGCAAATGAACCCAAACACATAAAAAGAGTGTGGTCTTGGGACTGGCCTCTCTCCCTTTTGCCTCCATCTTTGGAGCCATCCAGACAGAGCCTGATTTGTAACACTGGTGCTGTCCGGGGGCAAGCTCTCAAAAAATATCCTTTATTCCCCTAACTCCGTCTAGCCTGTGTTCCAGCTCTTCCAGGCATCATAGTAACGTAGTGAATGCAGTTCAAACTGTTGCTTCATGTTCATTCAGTCTAAAATCTACTAGAGAATTATAAAAAAGGGAGGCTTGTTGTGGTGAAGAAGGGAGACTACCTCAGGTTTACTGATTGAATGACTTGGATCTTGGGATGACAGAGTCAAAACAATTGGATCATCTGAGGTTACACAGAGGCTGAAAGCAAAAAAATCAGCTTGAAGTCTATGGTCATGTGCATGCTTCCAAGGACTACAGATCTTCTGATTCAAACAGAGAGGAAAAGGTTAGGGCATCTGTTTTTATTCTTCCTCAATTACCACTTTATTTGCTGTGTGGCCTGCTACATTTCTGTGTCTCAATCTCCAAATCCATAAATAGAAATTGTTAATTTGTACACAAACACCAGCACCTTGAGATGGTGTGGTGCATTTTGCTGAAGTTCTTTTGCCATTGACTGATGAGACTGGTGGTTTTCATGTAAAAGTGGCACTACTGCTGTCCTGAAACCAAAGGAAGCTTGTCTTTTCCCGTAGTCACTTTCCAAATTATTTACTTCTGCTCTACAAGCCTGCCTTATGCAGCACGTACATTTTGAAGTTAGGAATACTAGAGATAAGTCTCCTGATTATATTTACAATCATGCCTTATACACTGAGCAGACACTTTGACCTTCAAGGGATTCCAATCAAGACAGAATTTGTCTCAGAACCTTTCTCTCCCAAAGTTTTCCACAATCTTGCTCATGTGTTTTACAGTAATACTTTCTTTTTTCCCTGTTCATTAAGTATTAAAATAAAATATTCACATGACAGATTTTTGCCTCAGTTTTCCCACAGCAATCATATTTCCTTACCCAAGAGGATGTCAGGAAGCTTCATTAATTGTTTCTGAAACATTTACAACTTTTCATGGAAAAGGTAAAGCATCTGTCTCCTAAAGGAGAAAAATAATTTCCAAATGGATGAAGCTCCCCTCTGAAGCACATGTATTTTAATTCTTCACTTCGAAATAAAGAATTCAAGACACAGACATTACAATCAGTTTGTCAAGTTCATTTGTATTATCTGAAGACCAGAGCTTGTGTCTTTTTCCCTCCAACTCCTCTTTAATCTCAAAAGAGAGTTTCTTTGTTGAAGTAGCTCTGCTACTGGTGACAGGCAACAGGTTATGTGAATTAAGCAAGTCATCCCACACGTAACAGCATCAGTAAGGCTTGCTTTCCTTTAGATTTGGGTTCTCTTCCTCTGTGACATCCTAGTCATGATATCCCCAGTCTTCCTACTTATGACTGCCCTCTCCCACTTCCTCCTACGCTCTTTTCCTCTTCACCTTGGCCAACACTTGCAGCTCTTCCAGCCCCCTCTTCCACAAGGAAGGGCTGGCACCCCCCAGGTACCTGGGAGGAAGAAGCATCAGACACATCTGGGAAAGATGAGCAGCCCAGCTGAAAGGACAACCCTCACTCTGGGCTCTACAGTGCACACTGCAGCCCCTCTTGCAGGCAGAAGTAATTTCTGCCTCTGTCTCATTTCTGGTTTTAAAATAACCTGTAGGAATTGGGCAGCCTGTCCATTTCTGGCTTGCTTAAAACTAGACAGTTTTAAGTTGACAAAGGAGGAGGAGGTTGGTCTCCTAGAAATGAGGCATCTTCTCATGTCAGTAACTTAGGACTGCAAACACCCCTGTCACCTTTATTTGTATTTTTCTGGATTCATGGATTGGTATAACAAGTTTTTGCATGCCACAATGGCTAGTCCGTGAGAAATACAAAGCCCACTTAATGTACAAAGAAATTACCAACTGACAGCAGGTCGCTTGAGCTCATCTTACATGAGAGGTTTTTTTAGAATTTCTTTTAAAAGCTGAATTAGAAGAATAGAAAGTAAAATTGAAAACTGTAAGATTTTAAATGAAAGATCTAATGTAAAAGCATCAGCAGTTGATGCAAATACAGAAATACACTAAAGAGAGAAAAACAAAAATAAAACCTCTTGAACTTAAAACATATCACCAGGGATACACCATCAGAGATGCCAACCACAAATTTAGAGGCTGTATTGTCCCTTACAGAAGGTAAATTTACTTTTTTTCATTCTACATATTAGAACTGTGGCGGTATTTTAACACTAGGTGAGACTAATAATATAAAAATGATAAGTTGGGAATGAGCTCCACAGGTACGCACTGAAATAGTTCTCTGCTGCCAATTAGAAAAATGGGGATTGAAGATGGAAGAGATTAGGGATATCTCAGGATTAGGGAAAGAAAAAAAAAACATGTCAGAAAGCTATGCCTTCAGGATAGGAAGCCACTGAGAGTTTAGGGAGGATTTTGAGCCACTGTTTGCTGAGAACTTGAATTAATGTACTAAGCCTCTGTAATGATCAACTCCAGTGAGCATACCCAGTCCTAGATCCACTGAAGGAATGATTAGCACTGAGTTACAGATCTGAAAGCAAAAGGGTATCATACAAATATTACTCTGACTTCATGCATAAAACAGGTCCTAGAGTCCTGCTTTCTACATGCAAACCAGATGAGCCTCATGGAAAAGGAAGATCTACTTGGTTTCACTCGGTCAGACTGAGATCTCCTCATCCTACCACAGCCCTGCAGACCCCCAGAGCAGTATAGCATCACCTGTGCAGGATCCTTGGTGCCCCTGGGCTGGGGAGGAGCCATGGCCCTGCACTGCAGCACAGTTGTGCTGCCCAAATATCCCCACATTCCAAGTACTTGTAGTCCTCTGCTGCCATGGGGCTGGTCCCATGCATACTCCTTGGCTAACCTGGCTTATGACCCAGAGAATGAATATTCTCCTGACCCCTCTGCAATGTGACCCTCATGCACAGCTCTCACGTGCTGGGCCTGAAAGCAAACAGTACATTTGGGGACCTTTCGATTTATTTCAAAATAGATGAAGTCCTTTTCCAAAAGAAACAGGAACGTTAAAGTCTTTGTAATGGAAACAGTGAGACATGGGTTTCAGACTGATCAAGACGAAGCACTCTTCAAGGTAATCCTTTGTCACAAACAAGCAATATTTTCATTCCACACCCCACAGCAGACCCCTGTGATATATTTTATTTCCTTTGCAAGTGACATCAAATCATTTTGCAAAGTCAAATACATCTACCTTCCTTTCTTCTCTCTCGGGACTCTTTGAAGGAGAAAGAAAGCATCAAGACTAGACTGTGTTGTGGGACTAAATATGTCAGGAGAGAAACAACGAGAGGAAACAGTTACAGGCATGATACATAATACAAAATAAATTGGGAAAGGTGTGAGAAAAAGAAAAAGCAAATCCAAATCATCAGAGCCATAGTGGCATAGAGCATAAATCCACCTATGATTTGCCCACTCACCATCCCTTGACTTAGGATTCTGCTGTTCTCTGTTTCAGTACTGTCTATCATTCACACATATAAAACCAGTGCTGCTTTGAGCTACTCTGCTTGATCATAAAAAGCCTTCCTACCCCCAAACACCTGTCCTCCTGCCAGCACATAGATCCGAGGTAGATCTGCCATGTAGTATCAACTCTCCACAATACTTCTGCACCCCTGCACCTTTTATACGTCTCACTTCAAACATCATTTTCTGAGGACTAACTCACACCACAACTTCCCTTATTTCTAAGAAGACAGGATATCTATCCTTTGTAGAAGCACCCATTTTGTCTGATTTCTATTCTTCCTGGAATTTTGTGATGTCATATCAATTCTCCATCACAGGAGAGTAGGTGAACTGGTGTGAGGGGGAAGATCATCATGGAAAGAACAAATACCTTCACAAAAGGACGCCATCACTGCCTTACAGTTATTTACATTTCAGATGCCATCAGAGTTTTGAATGGCAGGTGTCACTCTATCTCTGATGCATCCTTAAGTGGAGATGTTTGATTTCTTTTCATTTCCTGCATCATTTATGGAATATGCTAAGTACAATGTATTCGTTCTTTTGCTCTCCTTCAAAACTCCTGCCCCAAAAATCTGAAACCTCCATCCCTGATGACCTTTCACATCCAAGGTTAAAGAAGCTCTCTGGAACTTCTGTTTGTTTGCATTTTCTACATCTGCAGAGGGAAGGGATTATATCACCTGAGTGATGCCTTAAACAGGCAGAAAAGAAGTAACACCTTTATGATGAAAAGGTGAGCCTTCTAGGGAGAGAGGTCACATCCTAGTAGTGATGTGCAAAGAAATGCTAAAGCCTCATTACTGCTCACAGCTGTAGGGAGATCTCCTTCAACTCAGCTGATAATTATGCAGAACAAAAGGACCAAGACAACTAAGGCAATTTTCCTGACAACAGGAGCAGGAAACCAGTTTTTCTTCTAGCAGTATCACAGATATTCATAGTTGGCTATAGTATTCTTACAACTTAATTCTCCAGCAAGATCCCATCTTTTAAACAAAAGCAGAAAAAAATCTCCCTATTACCTTCTTTTCTCCCAATCCTCAATAAGTTTTCCATCCTATTCATCTTTTCATTTTTAACTTTTCAAAATGTGTTTTAGGTCTCATGACTTGTTTTTCTAATTTTTAGAAACTTTGCTCCAACCTGATGACTAATGGAAAAACGTTTATATGGAAAAATTGAGAGCATGATGCATCAGATTCCATAACTCCCAGAAAAACTTTTACATAAGATTATTGATCTATATTACTTTTTTATTCCTGTATTCATTAATTTAAAAATATGATTATGGTTACGCATCTGTTTTCTAATTGGACTAAATACACTGAAACACTTTCTTTGCATTCTAGATTTTAAAGATGTTAACATTTAATGCTTGGGCAAAAAGAGCCATGCTCATGATAGGTCTTTTCCTTGTTTCTTGCTACTAGCTAAAATTCTGATTAGTTATCCTCCTGATTTCCTTTTCCTTTATTTTGCCCTGAAATAGAAGACCAGTACTCCAGTACTCAAATTAGAAGGCAAGAAGTTAGTGTCTCTGTTTTTTCCACCTCTGGCAATGTAAAAAACCTTATTTTGTTGGCTGGTATAAGTTACTTGCTCCTTGCAAGTACTTACTTACCTTGCAAGTAAGTTACTTGCAAAGAGAGTTCTTCAGACTTCTAGATACCATAGTCCTCTGTTATTCCAAGACCAAATGTGCTTAATAGTACCTACAACAATGAAGTGCTCCCAGCACAGATTCAGTAAGCACATCCTGTGGATTTTCAGTTAGATGGCTCAAGCTTAAGATCACAAATTTAGGGGCTAATGATGTTATAAATAATGAAGCATTGATAATCTCATTCTGAATTAGGATTTATGGCATGTGAGCAAAATCCAGTATCAATTACATCTAAAATTATCAATAGCTGTAGAAGTAAAAAAGTGCAGGCATAGCTCCTTCACCACTGGAAGGCTGACCAGATGCATTGTCTACTCCATATTAAATGTGTAAGATAGCACAGATGTGACTAAAAGGGGTAATTGTGATGATATGATTTTTATTTCTTTGTTAATGACCTAAATGTGTTGTTTTGCTTGAGGTATTCAACAATCTACTCTCTGTATTTCATAAACATGCACTGAGTTGACTCAGTGTCGAGCAATTCAGCGCTGGGATACACTTTTCCTCCCTTAGCCTTTCCCATACAGGGTTCACAACGATCTGTAGAAGGATATATTAGTTATCCCTCTGCTACTGTCCCGCTTTTGTGTGGAAAACAGACATGAAAGGAGTTTTGCAAATCACTCAGCTCATCAATGGCCGCAATGGAATTCAGTCCCGGTATCTATCTTTCTGCACTTTGCTTTAGCTGTGAAGCTTGCCTTGTTCTTTGCAAGGGATGCCTTCTTCCAGCATACAAACACTGACTCTGCTTAACTTACCATAAACATGATTAAAAAAAAAATATATATATATGCATTTGGCCTCTAAAGTCCATCTTCTTGTTGTTTTCCCTGTTTTTCCCTGGGAAACAGGATTTTTTTGCTTTGCAGAGTCTGAATAGGGAGCTGCACCTGTTAGTTCTGCAATACCTTAGGGCTCTCTAGTCAACCATCTGCTTTTCAAAATCTATTTGTTCTCTCTTGGGCAACAAAGAAGGCATAAAGTATGTTTTATCACCTCAATGCTGAAAGTGATCATTTACACTAGTAAAATATATACCATGCCAGGTAGAATTTTGACTAAGGAAAAGAGAAGAAAATTTCTGGTGGAAGACAGGGAGAAGCAAGAAGAAGAGGTAAAAGAAGTTTGATACGGGTTAAGCTCAGAGGAGAGGAAGAGGAATAAAACTCACTTGCTTCCAGCAAAACCCAACTTGATATGCTCTACTGTGACCCAGGGACTTCATATTACATATTTCTATAACATGCCTCTATATATCTGCAGAAATAAAAAGATAAGATCTAACAATCTAAATTAAAAAGAGCTTTTTTTCCAGACACTTATAAACAACTGCTGGTCTGGAGTTAGGGCTTGAAACACATATTTCAAAGGCATGAAGTATCCTAGTACCACCCGAGGAACAATCCCAGGCTTTGCTTGCTTTTTCCAGTAAGAGTAGACCAATGACTGATTCATACCTCCATTATATCACAATTGTGCTTTTATTTGGCACCCTCTCATCTCTTGCAAGTCACTTGCAGATGGTCTAGATGCCACAGAACGAGCTGTACTTCCTCTCCATGTCAGCCTTTGCTATCTTATGGAATCCTTCCAGTTTGCTGCACACAAGGTACAAGGATACTTCTCCACAGATACCTCTCTTGACTCCAAAACCCTCCACTCTCTCTATAGGATTCTGCAGCTAGCAGAAATATCCATTAGCAGAAATAAAGAAATAATTTGCACTTCTTCCATCTCCCATAGCTCGATAAGTTCACAGAAGCCAACACAGGAAGGGAAATGGAGGGATTTAGTGCGGCTGATCAGGGTTTCACACTGAACAACTGAGGGTCCAAAGGAAATACTTCTGAAACTTCCATAATGTGGTTCTATAAGTTGCTGTCGTGCCATTGCTTTGGGTTTTGCAGTCTGTGCTGATCATCCCATCTCAAACACGATAGAGGAGAAAAAAAAAAGGGTTCAGAGAGCAAGAGACTCATTAAAACCCTCAAGAGCTTTTCGCATGAGAAAAGTTTAGAAAGCATAAAAATGACAAAGAAAACAAAGAAGACTGAATGTAGTGGAAGTTATATAAATATAACTGCACAGAGAAATAAATCTGACATCCTAAGAAAAGAGGGGACAGTCATTAAAAGGCAGAACACTTAAAGTAATAAAAAGATTTTTACTTTTAATTCTCATGCTATATAATAAACTTGCAGTTGTCTGCACCCAAAACTCCAAATGGGCCAAGATTTTATCAGTTTTAAAAGGACTAATTACTGCAATAATAAGAAGAAAGATCTTTATACTAATAAGTATGACTATAGAAATAGCTAGCATAATACTGAATAAACACAATACTCACAATTATGGTACAATAAACTATGAGGACTGAAAATAGCCCATGTTTAAAGACATAAGTCAATTTTATTTTAATACCTATTCATGATAAGTCACCCTATGTTAAAAGTTAAACCACCATTATACTTTATGGGGAACTTGGCAATTTTTTCTGAAGGATATGATACTGGGTTCTGTGACACTTTCTGTGTGGCTTTCCAGAGCTGCGTCTCCAACACACATATGTCACCATCAATCAAGTGTTCAGCTTGTTTACCACTCCTGAACACGGTCAGTACAATCAAAATACACCCTCTGTAAAATCAAAGTAACATGTCTGTTCTTCAGGAATATGTGCTGTCTTTATTAACTTGTGAGAAGTGAGATTGTTTTAGCCATTACTTTTAATGCACATGATGAAGTGGATTGAAAAAATGAGGGACAACATTCTGTAGGTTTGATTAAAAATGGCAGTGTTGCTGTTTTATTTGATGATTAAGATGTGAGTAAGAGACATATTTTAAGACAAAGTATTCTTAACCACCTATATATCTCCATGCCCTTTTTTAGTATTAGAAAATAAAGTTTGTATGTGGAATAAACAAAAATAAAATCCTCTGTAAATTTGAGCCAGCTCCTGAAAAATCAAATGACCCTCCTGTTTTATGGATTTCTGTTAAGAGTTTTGTATCTGATGTATAATTTTGGGTTTAATTATGAGGCAGCCTATCCCACAGAGAGGCTGTTAAAAGAACTTTTCCCCTTTAAACAGCTGTCTACTAAAAAAAAACCAAAATGTGGAAGCTCAGGTATATTGGAAACTTGGCTAAAAGTAGTGAAATTTGGGGGGGAAAGGAGTAGGAAACAGGTAGGCAAACTGTAGACAGGAGGAAACAGAGTGGGTTCCCAAACATCTCATTTCCCTGGGGAGCCACACCTAGGGAAGCCCTGGGGATGCAGGCAGTCCCTAGGAGTCCCTTACAAAAAGTTCCTTCCCTGCAGCATCTCACAAGCCTTGCTCCAGTGAAATCAGCGTGGCAATAAAAGCACATACAGGCAGTAAGTTCCTGCCCCACATTAAGCTGATGTGAAGTCTTTCACTTAGACGCACCTCCATAAAAGCCAGCACTCATTTAAACAAAATAAAACCGGGCCATATACTTTTTCCCAGCTTGTTTTGTTTCCTTGTCCCGTCGATACCTCTGTGCTGACAGAAAAGCAAACACTGCAGCCTGGCTAAAAGACTCCTCACTTTTCCAACTTTCAGACGAAGTATAGCTGTGAAACTAAAACACCAGTTCTATTGGAGACAAAGAAAAATTAGCAGCCCTGTAAACGATGGCAATCTAAAGCTTTAGAAGAAATATAGGCAGTAATGCATACGTTCTTACCTGCACAAGTCTGCACCATCAGCCTTTGAGAGGTTTTTTTACATCTACTCTGTAACGATGCATTTTTTGAAAATGGTTCTAGTGCTCAGGAATGCCAAGAATTTAGGAAGAGAGCCACAGCTTAAGAGAGCAATTATTTGCCAGTAAATACTCAATTTGCTTGTCCTGTGATTTTTCTTCTCCTAACTCGCCCTCTCCATAATCCGTCTCTTGCTGCGTCATGAGCACAAGAAGTCTTTTCTTCATAGCAAAACACTTCAGTTTGCTGTTTTGTTAGCATTAATTAAGAATTCCCTCTACTGGTCATTTTCTATACTCTTACAAATAGCACCTTGAGCCCTGGACATTAGAAGGCAGTGAGTCAGTGTGTGGGATTCAGCCACCATTTATAAACACCTTCAACCACATTCACCCAGTTTACAATATTCAGGACATCTCAGCTGAATTACTGCTTTGTGTCCAGTTTGTATTCAGATGGGGGCCATATGTTCCTTCATGTATTAGAGCAGAGCTCATTAGCACTGCTCCAGTCACGCCACAGCAAACATTTTTTTTCTATCTTGCCTCCATTTTAACCTGATTAAAAACATTTTCTCCAGGGTAGGTTCCTGGAAAAGAACGGCTCAAATCCAAAGTACTGTTAAAAAGGATATGTGTAAATTAAAAATTAGTTTTCATTAAAAATTTGCTGCAAATTTTAACTTACTACTGAGCTGTTGTTACTTAGGATTAAACTGCTTACTAAAAGCAGCTTCTAAAAATATGGAAAGGTCTTCACAAAAACTCCATTGCAGTAACCACAAGGGCTAAATATTCAGTGAGCATAGAGACCTATCTCTCCCATAAAGATTTAGGCACATAGCCTATTTTTAAGGAGGGTATGTATGTATGCATCTGTGCAAGCACCATCATACAACTAGATTAACACCTTGCAATAATGGGGAGAGTGGGTGTAGTCAGAAATCTGGATGTGCAAATCATATTTCCTAAGAAATTTTGTGTAGGCAAGTCCCATTCTGCTCAATCAACAGTAGGCAGAGAAATACTATATTTGGAAAAAATTCATAAAATACAGAAGGAGTGACTTGAATCATGCACATTAATTGCTAAATGAAAATCTAGGTTCTGAAATACAAAACAGGAGCACCCATATTGGGAACAGAAGAAAAAAAAAGATACACTTGTGATTGAACAGTATGACAAAGAATCTCTTTGAATCCATTTTAGGATAGAAATGCATCATCTGTTAAAATCACCTTGGGTCTGGCTACTTCTTAAATGAGTGAAAACAACTTTTGGGGCCAAAATTGAAGATTAACATCGCATCATAAATGCTTCACTGCGTTTAGAAGGACTATGTACATTTCATATGATGCAGTGATATTGTAGAAAACCATGGAATTCCCACAAATCCACACCATAGTATGATAAAATGTGTTGACAATTCCTCACATACAAATAAGCATTTCAAAACAACATGTTCACAGCACAAACTACATCAGAGGCATCAAACAACCCCTAATAAAATGCATTTATGTTATGTATATCCTGTATATCTACTGCTAAGAAGCAGACAAGTTAGAAACTTACTGAAATCACTCAATCATCTTTAGGAATATCGTATACACACACACATTGTACACATTCTCCTACAGTGCCATATGTCCAAACCAATTGTGAGTTCATGTTAAAAATTATTTAACTTTTCTCCCCAAACACCTCAATCAAACAGCAACCAAACAGCAGGACCCATAGGGTTCACTTTTCTGGGCCACTGATCATCTTCTCCACAAAATACAGCACTCTCAAAATCCAAAATGAAATGGGGAAATGAATAGCATGTGAAAGGTTAAAACCTCACTTAATGAGCACTGCTCCCTTCTTCCCTAAAACTGATTTTTCCTCTGACAGCTCCAAAAACAGTGCATAAATAATACATTCCATGGCTAATAAACCTACCTACACAAGCGCCTTGGAAACAGGAGAACTTCCAAAAGCCCGGAGAGGGCCTGTCCTGAATGCTTTGAAGCAGCCTACAGTTCACACAGGTCTCATGAAGGTAGCAGTGGATCTGCTCCCTGATGCTCACTTGTGAGGGAAATACACTGAACTTCAGCTTAACAGAGCTACCTGGTAATTGTACATAAGATTAACGGTTTTCCCCTAGGCTTTGAATTACACTGACATAAATAAAGCGTTTCAGAATTAAACCTGGCTATTGTCAAGTTTACATTATGCATAATTTAAGAGGGTAAAGAAGAATAGATCAGTCCTAGGAGGTACTTTCAGATTTTCAATATTTAGATGAGAATATGAAAATGCAACTTTAAATCAACTCTCAACAAAATTAAAGTATATTAAAGAAAATGAAAGTGGCAAGTATAATTCTGCTGTTAAGGTCTAAAAGTTAAAAATTTATATGAACAAAAATAAATTTAATTTTTATAAATAACTGTAAGCAAGCAGTTTGTTGCAATATTTTGCAATAAATAACTCTTTCTGGGAAAATGGATAAGGGCTTCCCAATTTTTTGTTGTCTTAAAATTATGTGTTTCCACATTAATATACTAATTTGCCTTTGAAGAGCAGAGCTTTTGAAAGAAGAGCTGACACACTTAATAGGGACAATTGGGTTAAAAGGGAATTTCCTGGATAAAGTCAGAACATAACAAATTCTTACTTATCCAGTGCAGTTAATGTAAAATTATGCTCTTCTCAACAGGGACTGCATGGTGAAAGGGATATCTGGTTTGTTTAGGAGGTACCCCCATTAATTGGATTCTTTTTTTTTTTCAGTGCTCTAAGCAATCAGCCAGTAGAGCCAGACACTGTCCTCAGGTAACCTCACACAGCTGCCTCAAATGCAAAACGCTGTCACTTCTCAGATTCAAACGCTGTGATCCGCTTCCTTCCTTCCTTCACTCTGGTCCCCCGAGGCTGCCAGCGCAGCCCAGCCCAGCTCAGCTCAGCCCAGCGCAGCCCAGCACAGCTCAGCTCAGCGCAGCCCAGACCAGCTCAGCCCAGCACAGTTCAGCTCAGCGCAGCCCAGCTCAG
>VWYI01012976.1:0-24463 GCA_013399455.1 Anthoscopus minutus | reverse complement strand
TCAGCTCAGCGCAGCCCAGCCCAGCTCAGCCCAGCACAGTTCAGCTCAGCGCAGCCCAGCTCAGGTCAGCTCAGCGCAGCCCAGCACTGTTCAGCTCAGCGCAGCCCAGCTCAGGTCAGCCCAGCTCAGCTCAGCTCAGCGCAGACCAGCTCAGCTCAGCTCAGCGCAGCCCAGCTCAGGTCAGCTCAGCTCAGCTCAGCTCGGCGCAGCCCAGCTCAGCCCAGATCGGCGCAGCCCAGCTCAGCCCAGATCGGCGCAGCCCAGCACAGCTCAGCCCAGCCCAGCCCAGCCCAGCTCAGCGCTCGCCGCTCGCCTGGGCGCTCAGGTGGCTCCTGGAGCCCCGGCACGGCTGAGCGCAGCCCCGTCCTAAGGCGCCTCTTTGGGCAGGAATTCCTCCCAAGCCCCAGGGACACAAATCCGACTGCGCGGCCACTCCGCCGTTTGAACCTCGCGTTTGTTTCCCCCTGCCTGGAGCACTCAATTGCTTTCACTTTCAAAGGTACTTTTATTACCCAAAGCTGGGCAGGCGTTCAGCAGTGCTTTTTCTACCAGGGAAAATCTCTTACGAAACAACTTCGTGCTTTTGTTTCTGTGTCACAAAAGCTCCCAGCACTACCATCTCCATCCCATCTACACATTGGATTAACTCTCAGCATTATCTATATAATGTGTACCACAACATTAGACACAAATGAGCATCTTTACCTACTTAGAAATGAAGCAAGCAGAACTCCAAACGATAAACTTGAAGAAGTCATTAATTTTGAGGAAAAGAGAAAAGCAAATTAAGTCCATATTTAGATATGCTAACCTGGTAACTTAAAGGAATCAGCTGGTCCTGGACAGTTACAATTCAGCTGCTCAATGATACAGTTTTCCCAGGTAAAGTTCTACTGAAATCCACAGACAAGCTTCTGGACATTAACACTGATACAAACCTAAGCTACTTCTACTAAAATCCCACAGATTTAGAAAGAAAGGTGTGATCATGCCCCAAACCTGCCCCAAGGCGGCAATGCCTTAGGGAGGACTGACAAGATGATTAGCAAGAACCAGCTTGCTGTAGAAAGCTTTCCACTGGAAACCTGTGTCCTGGCAGACACCAAGGTCTCCTGCAGCCGAGTGGGGAGATAAAGGTTATCACTGTTCCCATTAGCAGTGTTAGGAAGCTAAGAAGAGACGTAGTGATGTCTCTCAATCCAAGCACAGCACATGAACTTATTTTTTATTTTGCTCTCGGAACTGACATGATATTTTCACTAAATAAACCTTGTCACTTATTCAGTAAAAAAATTATAATTATTCATTATAATATCATGGATCTTATAACCAATTTTCTTTACACATTGAACAAAAGATTATTCCACAACATGGCAATATGATGTAACATAGGTCAAGCATGGAGGCGTAGTTTGTAGAGGCTGTTACTAAGTGACAAAGGAATTTAGGGCATCAGTGAAAGGTTGCATTTGTTAACTGTTCATTTCCAAACAGCAGTGGCTCCAAGGGAGTTGCATTTTTTTGGGCTGTTTTTTCTTTTTTTTTTTTTTAATAGGATTTTCTGTCTAACTCTGTTGAAAGTTGTTGGAGGATAATTGGTCAGGTATTTTGGTGGAAGAATCATTCTGGGGAGACTTAACAGGCAGACATCTCAAGTTCCAGCCTCTGCTATTTCACAAGTTGTTTTTTTGCTTTGTTTTGTTTTATACATGTCCATTTACAGTTTACATGCAGCACAGTTATTTCCAGTTCAAATATAAAAACCCAATAGGAAAAAACCTGTAATACTTTATCCTATCAGACCAATAATGCACAGCTTATGTGCCATTTAAATAAAAATTTCTTTCCCCCAGTGAATGGTGGATAAAATCGTTCTAGACTGCAGCAGATGGAACTGGAAACTTTGTACTTCCCGTTTGTATCTGGGACACATATGATCAGGCTGTGTGAACAAGGTTACAGCAAAACATGTAAAAAGAAATGTATCGGGGACATTAGCATTTGCCGATGATATATCACAGAAGCAGCGCTACAGTGCTGCTTTAAAACAACCACTTTCACTCTGCAAAGGTAATCAAAAACTCCAGCTGAGCCTGGCTGGGCGAGCAAGCTCACTCTTCTGCAGGGGCGAGGGGAGCGCACAGAAGGCTCCTCTGTGCCAAGAGCCCTTTGCAATAGAGAGGGAGATGAGGACATTTCCCAAAGTAGCTGCTGACAAGGTGTGCTCGGGAAGGAGAGGAGAGGCCTGCTGTAATTCCCAGGAAGCATAGATAATGTTCTGGGGGATTGTCAGGACCACGTGCTGTCAGGCAAAGCCGGCACTGTGGTATGGGCTGGGAACCCATTCCACACGCACATTTTCCATGTTCACCGTCAGTTTCAGAGAACAGCTTTCTCTCCAAAGTACCTCTACAGCAGGGAAAGAGCATCCCCTTCCTTTTTACAGCTGGGGAATGTAGGCACAAGTACATTATTGACTTTTCCAAGGTTACTGAGGCAGACAGGAGCAGCCAGATCTTGGTCTGGTCTGCTGATCAGAGCCTTAATAACACCAAGCAATCCTCCCTCCCAGCTTCAAGGCCACAACGTCTGCGGTTTAGTCTTTTCACAGAGGGCATAATCTAGGCATACCTAAGGATGTGCAAGACAGGAAAAAACCTCTTGTTTGATCTTCACAGGAAACCTTAGCCCTGAAGTAACCTTGAGGTAACAGAAATAATGAAAAACATGATTTTTTACTTGCAAGTTTAACGCACGAGGTTTGAAGGTCATCAGAGTGTTTTTGTCTCTGAAGTGAAAACTGGTGTTTTTACACTATACTTTCAGCACAGTGGTTTTAAATTATCTCTGCAAATATGGATGCAAGCAGTTTGTTTACCAGGTTAGGAACTGAGAAAAAAAAACCAAGATTTAAAACTCTCCTTGGCTTAATTACCCTTAACATTTTTTTCACTTAATCAAAGTAAAAAAAAAAAATCAGCTTTGCTTTCTTAACAGCAGAGTCAAACCAACTGGAAAATTCACCTCCTACAAGAAATCTTGAAAGGGAAAACTCCAGATAGCAACATGCTAGAGGAATGTCTTCAGCTGCAGACAGAACTGTATTGTAATGAAATCTTATATTTTGACTCCCTGCCTCTTCTTCTCTCCAAATGACAGGGAAAACTGTTGGTTTTAAATATTGGTTTAGATCAACCCTTTTACCATGGGAAGGACCACTGCATAGTATACAGACTCACAGAATTATATACCTGTAAATTTATTTTGGAGACTACCCGCACACATAAACACATAAAAGAAATTATGATAAAATTAGAGAGCATGACTATTTCTTTAAAATTATTTTTCCCTTCCCTAATGCATGTTGCTAAGTTATATAAGTAGTTTTAAATTAATTTCAGAAGCAGGGATTACTGGAGATCACTAATGTTTTTTTTCAAAATATACAAGAAGCAACAGCAATGCTGGAAATGGACTGGAACTGCGAGATCCTTATTCTACATCTTCATGGCATTTTTCTGGGGCCCAAATGATCTTCTCTAACCACTGGGAAACAGTGGTTTTTATATCTAGAGATCAAACAGGCAGGATCTGTTCTCTGAGGACATGAAGTCCTAATACACACTAAAACTAAATGCTCTTAAGTTGCTCACTGTAGGGGACTTGGAAAAGAGACTTTCTTTTGCTCTGCAATCAAAAGATTTTAGAAAAAAAGCAGAAAAAACACATACAGAAGTTGAGAGAACTGTTCAAGACCTCATCCTAAATTGACATTATATAGAAAAATAATAACATGAACATAGATCTCTTTCATATCAAGCTTCCTGTTTTATTTGGTTCCATTTAAACACATATTTTGCTGCGGCAAACTGCATTCTCTCTGGTCTCTTAGACAGTGGGTTTCATGCATTCTTGTGTATATTTGAACTTTTGATCGTTTTCCAAAATTTCACTGCTAGTATCCTAGGCAGCCATCAGTGGGCAGTGATATGGGTCATTCTAGTTCAGAATTAAAAGGAGATGAGTGTGACTGATCCTTTTTCTTAAGGCCAAATCTTATAACAAATCATCTGGAGAACTGCCAACAACTTCAATAAGACAAGAAACTGCCCCTACTGTTACCTAAAAAACTTCATGTGCCATATGAGAAAATCAGGGTCCAAATTCTCCAGCTGGATTAGACTCATTCTCTTACAGACTAGGAAAAGGATAATCAGACAAAAGAGTGAAGAGAGGGACTGCAGACTTTACTGATGCCTATATGCTACTGCTCATCAAATTCCAAAAGAGATAGAGGAAAAGCAGGGAAATGGGAGCAGCGCAGCATCAGTTCTTTCTGAGCAAAAGTGGAAATACTACCTTTTTTCAGTACAATTTAGAACAGGTTTTATTACCTAAATAATGTATATTATATAAATATAATATACAAATACAAATACACAAGGCTGCTCTTGTGTTAATCCTTTATGCTTTGCTTCTGGCAAAGAGTGGATGGAAGAAAATAAAGCTGGAATATAAACAACTTATGAAACCTTTTTTTTTTTTTTTTGCCAGAAAGTGACAGGACAAGGGGAAAAACCTAGCTTTTGTTCCCTTTTTTGAATTTCATGCTTTGGAAAGATGTCAGTATGTCTACAAAAGTATGCACGTGCATGTATGTATGTTGGATTTACTAGAATGGCAAGGAAGAAAATGAGGCAATCTCAAAAAAAGCCAAGAATGTGGGACTTTGAATTTTCTGACTTCAATAGTGTTTCAAGAACTTGGAATGTGACAGATACTGGCATATTGTGTCTTGCTATGAATGAAGG
The DNA here is from genome assembly GCA_013399455.1 of Anthoscopus minutus. Taxonomy (NCBI): domain Eukaryota; kingdom Metazoa; phylum Chordata; class Aves; order Passeriformes; family Paridae; genus Anthoscopus; species Anthoscopus minutus. The sequence goes on along the minus strand of VWYI01012976.1, from coordinate 19,652 downwards.
GTTGACTGAAGCTTTACAGTGTCTCTGTTCCCAAACACGAATACACACACGAGGCACATCTGAAAACTTGGGATGTGATAGGCATTCTTGACCCCTCCCTTTTCAACATGCAGTACTTACCCCAGCAAATGCCTGGCCTTTTACTGACCTTTAATTTCATAATAGGCTCATGTTGACAAAACACTTCAAAATGAGATCAACACAGATAGGTAGGTAGTGCTGTGATACAGAAAAGAGTTTTCAAAAACAGGGGAGCAGAGGAGATAAGCAGTAGTGGCATATATAATGGGAACTACATGTTCAGCTGTTTGCATGTGGGGCTATCATCTTCAAGTATTGCATCATATTAAAGCATTGTTTGTTTATTTTTTCTCTAAAAACCTATAAAACTTTGTTGTTTATTCTTTTTTAAATTTTATTTTTGGTGGGGCTATTTTTTTTTAAAATTTCATTTTAACTAGTCCTATATTCCACTCAGTTCTATTTGGCAGCCATCTCTGAGTCAAACGACAAACGCAAATGGAAGGTGGAAAGAGCTTGAGAGGAAAACCAGAACCAAAGAATTTCATATTCAAGCTTCAGACCTCATAAACATCCATTTTAGCAAAGTTACCTTGTCTCACTGCCCTTTAAATTTCAGGACAAATACTGTGAGTGATAATTTAGCCACAGAATGTTTGTATTAAACAGGGGCCTCCTGCTCTCAAGTTTCTATAGTTTACAACAAAGAGTTTATTAAACACAACTCTTTCTGTCTGACATTCAAATCCATCTCGGCAACACACTCTCCTCTGGATTTGCGCCACCGAATGAAATGCTTTGGAAAAACAAAATAAACCAAAACCCTGCTGTGGAAACAGGACAAATCTAGTTTCACATCCCCTGCAGAGAGAGAAACAAGACGGAAGTAAAAAGCACCAAATGGAGCTCATAAAGCTTCACTCTGATCTCAGCCTCCACATTCTGGCAGAAAGCAGTACCTAAGAGATGTGCTCTGCTTCAAGTGAGAACAGCCTCTGATTGCACCATGAGCACAAAAATATATTGTCTGTGAACAATTACCCTGAACAAACTCTGAATAAGGGAAATCTGACTACAGGATAAGGGGAAATGTGGTGGGAGGCAGGCTAATTGTCCCCCTCCCTTGCCAAGACCTTATCTTGCACGCCAGCCATCTGTAGTCACTGTGCCTGCAACTACAGTTTTGTGGGCTACACAGAACCTCCTTTCCACAAACTGCACCACAATGAGATGCAATTGTCTTGCCCATCAGATACCATCCACCATGGAAGGGATTTGAGTGCTTTAAAAAAAAATAGTTTCTCACTTTATGTTCATTTTATCACTGGTGGTTGCTCATATTTCTTAAAACATTCCATGCAGCAGTGCGTAAGTGGAAGGAAACTCACCCTAACTCACAGGTGCTGTGGGGAGTCAATGGGGCTGGTGTTAAAATTCACTACTTTTTTCTATTTTCAGCCTATCTACATATTAAAAAAAAAATTATTTGAGAGTCACTGCTCAGTATAGGAGCACATTCTGAACACTGTGAGACCAACACGACAGAAGTAGAAGAATGCACACCTGAGTACAGGCTTTCTCTGTTCCAGGATCCTGGACATCTCCTCTTTAATTACATTTTGAGGAGACAATCAATAACTTAGAGAGAAAGTGCATGGCAGGTCAGGACTCTTTTTCAGGGTTTTGGTTTGTTTTCTACTTTTATACAGAATGCACATACATTTTGTTACATATACACACAGACTGTAAAGAAAAAGCACACAACTAGGCAGACAGAGGGAGGCTACCTGGTCATCAACCAAGCTCCCATCTTGCTCATAAAACTACTCTGAAATTCAGGTAGAAAACAGCTTTTTCTGCAGGAGAGCACAGCAGAATGCTCTGCCCAAATATGTGAGTTTCTGTTACACAAAGCATTGCTGACAGCTTTCTTGTGAACCCTCTATGATCACATTCACTGCTGGGACTTTGAATTGGCTTTATTAGTACACTGGGCACTCTGCACATATTCACCATTGGGCTTTTACAGGAAGAACATCTCCCATGTCATATGACAGTCTCTGTTTTAGACTTTAGTCTTTTATTCCTTCAGAAAGCAATGTTCTGCTGGTATTTCTCCTTTTTTTGTTGTTAATTAATTCATTTGAGAATATTCCTTAAATTTTCATTTAAATGCATTTTTCGTGGGGGTCTATTAGTGACTTCTAAAGCTGCATAAAACTGTCATTGATTTAAAGTCTTTGTTACCATATATGTATGAATCTGTTTGCACTATATGTGCACATGTATGTACATGTGCATGTGTATGCATGGATTAAAAATAAAAGCAAAGCAAAAAACCTTGCCAACTGCATCTTCCTCCCTCCTTCCTTCTCCATTCTGAGCAGGTTCCTGCTATCAACTGCTGGAGTGTGCTCACTCTACACCTAGAGCTATAATTATTTTGCTTTAATTTTACAAAACCTTTTGTTCCATTCCCACGAGCCCACCTGATCCTTATATTACACTTGCTCTATTAAAACACTCATGCAGAACAAAGCACAGTTGTACTGATTCATAAGTAACTCACCCCCCACCCCTTCTTTTTCTTTCTACTAGGCTCATGAATCTTACCACAGTTTCATGACACTGTCCCTGATACCACTCCATGGTCCCATTTTTGCCTTTTTTTCCTTTCTTTTAAACCATTATTTTTATGTGCTTAGGGTCCAATTACACCATTGTGTGCTGCTGTTTTGAATTGCTGTTGTTCTCAGTCATTTTACGTTACGCTTTTTGGCACAACCAATACAGTGCAGAGGGTGTTATGGAATTTATTTGTAGTAATGAGACTCTAGGATTCTTTATTATTATTATTATTATTATTATTCATGTTCATAGAGTACAAGCACCAGGGCTAGCCTTGCATTTTCTCAAGGCAAGCCAAAGGCCATTTCTGGCCAACCTCTGACACCAGCCTCCCCTCTCTGCAGAGAAAGGGCCCAGCAGCAGCTCAGATCAAGGTGATCACTATTTGGGCATGGACTGCGGATTCTTCTAGGCTTTACAGAAGACCAAGGACACCAACCAACACTTGTAATAGGATCTTCACAGAGGCACTGGTCATTTCAGATTTAAAAAAACCCAAACCAACCTCTCATAAATTATTGCTGAAAAATGGAAGGACAGAGTACAGCCTGTCAGTAAATATGGGGATAATAAAAGGGCTGTTTCATCTTCTAGCCCTGTACAACTTCCTTGAGCTGAGATAGCCTTCATTTTCTGGCTTATAAAGCACTAAGCATTTTGTTAGGACTAAGTAGCAGATAAATAATCACCAGCCAGAATAGTGCATGTGAAGGCAGTGCTAGCAAAGAGCAAATAAAGCCAAGCTCCTGGTAGACATATTCTGAAGTTGAAGAACAGGATATTTTGCAGTGCTTTACTGAGCATCAAAGAAGGTAGGTGAGTACAGGCCAAGCAAAGGGGGAGAGAAGGCAGCAAGAGGAAGGAATATGGGGTGTGTGTATGTTTTTCTGGGTGACGTGTAACAATGGTGAATACCAATGCTTTCTAGCAATTAAAGAGAATAACAGGAAAAGAAAAGGGAGTGTGGCAAGGCACAGAACAAACACATCTGTACGGTACAACTGAAAGTTGCAATTTACCAAAGAATAACCATTTTGCACATTTTATGTAGCATGTCAAATCTATCAGATTTTTCTCTTATTAAATCATCATTCTACAACAACAATCATTCTCTCAATCAATCCCCTGTGTTAACAACTCTTAGTAATGACTAACTTGGCAGGAACTGATGTTTACATATATTTTAAAGTCCTGAGCAATGTTCTGTATTTTTTGGATGTTAAATCTCCTTTACATTTTGTCTCTTATTTTTAACCTGTTTTTAAAGGATGGAGGCATTCAATTGGAAAATAAAGTTTTTTGACACACACTCAGATTATATTAGTTCAGGAAATTGGCAGTGGGATAAGAACAAAACCATTCACCTCCTGATTGCTGATTCAAATCTAGCCCAAGTGAGATAGCCATGGAAGCTATAAGCCTCCCATGGTGGCTTTGTGATTCGAGATTATTTTTTATGAATCTCAATCCACTTTAGGCCAAGACCCAGAATCGCAAATCCACTGCCTGAATGAGCATTAAGCAGCATCACTGCACACAGTAACGAGGGACATGCCAAAAACCAAACTGGTTTTGGGAACAAACTTCCACCCTTATCCTAGGAAACAATCATCAAAAAGTGGGATATTTTGTTCCACACAAAGGTTGAGCAAAGGAAGCGTATATATATCTACCTACCAGACAGAAAATACCCCCTTGTAGTCACATCAGCTGGCTATTGCAACATTTACCTGAGGTGTCTTATGTTGTTGTCCTGTATCACTTGAGAGCTAAGAGACAGGATGGGCAGAAGGAGAGAATACAGCAAAGGTTTTCTATGATAAGCCCTGAAGAAGAAGCAGCAAGCTCATGCAGTCATTATACCTTAAAATCAAAAGACCCTCAGAGTTACTGAACCTTTGGTCATTATTTAGCCTGTTTTTCCTACCTAGCTAAGAGACACAAATGAGGCATTTAATTTTGCAGAAGAATAAACCTAAGGAGGGCTGTGTTGCACTTTTTATTTTATTTGGGACACAACTGATTAATGAATCTATTAGCAAAGCCATTTCACTAAACAAACATCCTATAGCACACAACAAAATAGTGATGCTCAGGCACATTTCCCATGGCTCCTTCTTTTAGGGAGCATGAATCATTAAAATCACTTGGGAATTAGCTATTCCTGCATCTTCCCTTAGATACATTTGCTAACCTGAGAGAGGTAAAGATTTCAGGACTCACAAGTAGATTTAAGTTTTCCCATTGTTTGTGCTGAAATGGAGCCAATGCAGATTCTGCCTTCACATCTGAACTCAGGTGTCTCTCTTATGTTTCATTTCACATTTATGATCTTTATTCCTTAGAAACAGGAAAAATGCATGGCTGACACACCATGTTTGCCTGCAACTTGGAATTGGTCTTCAGCAGCTGTATCTTGGACTTGCACTTGACTATTCAATGGGAAGTGACATGAGAAAAAGATCTGCCTTTTAAATGGCCAAGTATTGCTAATTTTACATGGGGAATTTTGAGAGCAAGTGGTTCTCAAAGTTTTCAGAGACATTACTGAAAGTATTCATGTCTCTGGCAAGAAAAAGTTGGTGGGAAGGTCCTCCATTTTCTCCTTCCCTTGTTCTTCATTAATTTTTTTCTTTTCCCTTTTTGGCAAGAAGAAAAAGGAAGACACTGACAAATGAAAAAAAAATAAAAAAAAGAAAAAGTATTGATTTGATGATCCTTTTCCAAAATAAAATTTTTGAGAAGGAGTAGCCTTACAGATTGTAAAATATAGCAGTGAATACATACACATGTAAATGGTTCTATTACATAAAGTTCCAGTAAAATGTATAAAAATTCTAAATATACCTAAGCAGACAGACTTAGTACAGTTAAAAATTCAGCTGCTAAACTGGAAGAAGCAGACAAACAATAGAAAAAATATCAAGAATTTGGAAAAATATCACATCTTTTATATGAATTTAAACTTAGGATGTGACACAGAGAATATTGATTTAATATAGGAGTTGTAAGGTTAATAATGCTGATTCACCAGAAAAGAATTCAAATACACATTGCATCTTCCTAAACCTTTTCAATTGTTTTAAGCATGTTTTGGGAAGGCTCTGGAATGAGCCAGCTTGTCAAGGGAATCTGTATCTGAGTGAAAGCCAGTGTTCAGTACATGACTCAAAATCATAAATTACAAGATGCATTAGTCCAGCAGTGCAAGGAACCACTATTTCAGGGAACAGGTATGGCTTCAACGAAAATAAAAATAAATAATTTTCAGAAAATGCAGTATACAACTTCAGCTGTCATTTAACATGAGTTTTTATGGACACAAACTACACTTTAGGAAAGCACTTGTGGACTTGCTCAGTGCTTTCATGAAAGCTGAAAGCACCGGGAATCAGGGAGAACTCAGATCTAAGTCTTCTTCAATGTGCCTTGCCTATTGTGAGGAAGAAGACAGCACCAAGCAAGCTCAGGTGCAGGAGCTGCACACAGGCCCATGCCGATATGCTGAACACTGTGACGATGTGCTGTGCGCTGCTGTGCTTTTCAAACTGATGTGATTGATCTTTTTGATCTGTGAATCTGGAAACTTGAATTCTTGGTCTCTGTGGAAGGTCAGATTCTTACTCAGAGCTAGTTTAACTTGATAGGTGACATGTTGGGCTTCAAACACTGGCATTTGACCAACATCTTCAGTGATAGCATGTAGGCTGGAAGCAGACCATCACTTTCTACCAAGTCACCTGCAAGCTGAGACCCTTTACCAAGAGTCAGAGGACGCAGACATTTACTGTGACATTCCCATGACATGTTCACCAATATGGAGAATAACACAACAGTAAATAAAACCTGTTCAGTTATTTTCTATGGAAAAAGTCTCAGATTTGGCCCTGACATGGTATGTGAACATACAGCAAGATTTGAATTTTACAATTAGCTTCACACGCTCCAATTAGTTTCTCAAGCTGTACAGAAAACAGAGGAAGCTCAATAGTAAGACAAGAGTGAGCTTTTGAAAAAACATTATAGGGAATAATTGTGCTCAGGAGAATTTATTTATTTACTAATGCAAACAGTACACACTGAGATAACATCTGGCAGTGTTTATTACAATGAAACCCAATCAATACTTCTGTCTACTACAATATCTGTCCACAAAATAGTCACTCCTCCTGGCATCCACAAGAAATACTCAGCTATCTATTACAGTAGCCTTTGTCAGCAAAAACAGAGGTTGACACCCTAATTCTTCTATTACAAAGAATTAGATGTACCTAGACACAGGAATGATGGTAGAAAATTGGAGAGAGATGCAGTTTGTGGCATCACAAAGAACTGTGATTAGAAATTAAGAAAATCATATAAGTGAAATTTCAAACCTATGGAATGTTTTGGGTTAGAAGCAACCTTCAGGATCATATTGTTCCACCTTGTCCCTCCTCCCAGGAGCAGCAATACTTTCCACCCAAGCAGGTTGTTAAGGCCTGTCCAGCCTGGCCTTTAAACACTTCCATGGACGGGGCATCCACAACTTCTCTGAGTAGCATCCCTAAAGAACTTCAAAAACCAGCTGATCCTAGATCTTTTTTTCTTATGCCTCAGGGGAGAGTTAAGATTGATGCAAAGTTGAATCTGAGCCAGCAGTGCCCTGCAGCCAGGAGGCCCAACACTGTCCTGAGGGCATCAGGCCCAGCATCAGAGCTGGGCAGGGGAGGGAATTGTTCTGCTCTGCTCTGAGCTAGGGCAGCCCCACCTCGAGTGCTGGGGGCAGTTTGGGGTGCCTCAATAAAAGATGGAGAAGGGCCTTGAGGGGAAGGTGTGTGAAGGGGGCTGAGCTGACTTGGTCTGTTCAGCCTGGAGAAGAGGAGAATGAGAGGAGATCTCACTGCAGTTACAGCTTCCTGGTGAGGGTGAGAGGAGGGGCAGGCACTGATCTCTTCTCTTCAGTGACCAGTGCCAGCACCTGAGAGCACGGCCTGAAGTTATGTCAGGGGAGGTTTAGGTTGGATATTCAGAAAAGGTTCTTCACCCAGAGAGTGACTGGGCACTGGAACAGGGTCCCCAGGGGAGCGGACACAGCACCAAGCCTGGCAGAGCTCAAGAAGCATTTGGACAATGCTCTGAGGCACATGGTGTGACTCTTGGTGTGACCTCTGCAGGATCAGGAGCTGAACTTGATGATCCTTTTGGGTCCCTTCCAACAGAGGATAGGCTATGATTCTATGATTATTTTTGCTACTGAGCCACTAGGCCTTTTGAGGCATTTTAAAGCTATAAGAAAAGGGAGAAAATTTGACTTCTCACTTCCTTTTGAAGTCAGGATTCAAAAAGAAGTGATACTGAAACTTTCCACATAATTAAAAAGCAAAAAATAAATTTGTTTTGAAAGTTTTATGTATTAGAATTTCCAAGTAAGCCCTTCCATTTTTTGCTATTTCTGTATTTGTATTATTGCACATTGCTGTAGAAAAACTAGCAGAGTTTCGTGCAATGAAAAAAGTCACAAGGCATTAGCTTAGTTCTTACTGAACCCTCACCTTTCTGAAATCTAAGTGCCTCTTGCAGTCTAACAAACAGATTGACGTGCAGTAAGATATGCATTACTACTTACTGATCACAAAATTAAGCAAAAAATAACAAAACTACACAAAACAAAATCAATACTATTATTTTTCCTCCTTACATTTTTGCTATAATTTTGCTTTTGTTGAAACAGTCATTTCCAAAGAAAAATGATATGTCTGATTAATGCGACTATACATAAAATAAATTTACATTTGCCCTTGCTTAATTTCACATTTTACTGGCTCATTGTTCAAGGTATTTCTATTTGTAAAGGACCTAGAGGTGAAATAAGACCTTCTGTGCTACACAAAGTCCTGAGGCATGGGCTATGTTCAGAAGTTATTGTAGTGATATGATACCTTTTTCCCATAAAAGCTTAATTTTGACAAGATAATTGGGATTGTAGTTATGAACGGGGGAGAGCTGCGTGAAGAGGGGACACAATTTCTTTTCTTTTCATCTCTTGTTGTCTAGGTCTGCTGGGCAGAGGAGAGCACATTTTCATTTGGATTGGTACACTGAGCAGCCACGATAAATGCCATTATATGTGATGCCTGTTTCTATAATTTGTGCTTGGTAAGATTTGCACTAGCATTTCTTCTTAAACTTCTTACTATTTCTTTCTCTCCACACCAATAATGTCTTACTAGAACCTGAAAGTCCTAATGGTGTGGCCATTAAGAATAAACTGGGGAGGAATTATAACAATATGGCTATATTGGCAAAGTGGTGAAAGAAAACAAAACCCAACCTTCTGAGCACTGAAACCGGTGAAAATCCCACTAAAGTAAATTGAGACCCTATTTAAAAAGCAACAGTACCACCCCCACTGCTATCTATTTAGCTACATTAATCTGTGATAGGCTTGCAAATACACACAATATTTGACCTAGCTTTAAATGAGAAGATTGAGATTTCAAAAGTGCAGAACAGGTTCCATTATATCTTTCTATATTTAAAGAAACACGAGACAAATGCAGACTGGGTTCTGAAAGCTCTCAACACTGAGATTAGTGCAGGAGTTTCCACTTGCATATCAGTGATGCAGAGGAATAAAAAGGCCAAACTGGGACAGAGACTGGGACTCTGACACCTGGATTCAGGTCAAGCAAGAGCCCAGCCCCAGTTCAGCAAAGAACTGGTTGGTCTGAACTGTATATGAGATTGGCCAGTTCCTCATCAACTCCACAAACAGAAGAACTGTTTTTTAATTTAGTATTAAAATTAAGCTAGGCAAAATGAGGGAAGGGTATAATTTCTAACCAATATAGTCTTGTAACCTTTCACAAAAAAACTACAAACCACCTGAAAATAGGAATAAATCCAAAACAAACCTTCATTTAACCACTACTGGGCACAAACATGCATGTGACAAATTTTATGCCACTTTGGTATTAGAACAGGATAAATCTAGTTGTTTCAAGGAAAAAAAAAAAGCTCTCTAAAGAAAGCAGGATGTATTTATTTTACCACTTTTTTTACCAAAAGATGAAACCTCTTCCTCTCCATCAGTTAAGGAAAGTCCTGCATTTCCAGTAGGACATCAGCCAGAGCTGTTGGAGTCTGCCCCTCATCTGGGGCAGGACTTTTGGAGGGAGCGGAAAAGATGAATACATAAATACATCAGACATGCCATAAAGGCCCAGCTCAAGTATATATGTTTGCAATGATTCCTGTCTCCTCTGAAAGGAATGTGGAAGAATCCCAGGGACTTTTTAATATGTAAAAGAAGTGATCAGGAAATGGGGGCACTTCATCCAGAAATGGTATGCAGAGATCTGGCAGGTAACACAGGTAATAATTATGTTTGCATAACCTCTCTGGACACTACAAAGAACACTGGCTTTGTCACATCACTTACCTGCAGCCCTGAATTTCTCTCAGTTCCACAGCCCTGTGTTGCCAGCTTTAGGAAGCACCAGAGAGGAATCACAAAGTCCTACCCTATTCAGACAGTGGGATCAAGTACTGGCAGCAGTAGAAGTGAGACAAGTATTTCATAACTTGGATGTTCAGGCCTTCTACCATGTCAACAAAGAAAAAGCAGAGAGAAAAGCCTACTTCCCTTTCTAAACTTCCACCTGTGCACCCATGATTAATCACAACACAGCTTTGAGAACTAGTTCAGCATTAAATAAAGAAATTCTGGTTTTTTATACAGTATATTTCTTTTACAAGAAATAGTAGCATAAGGAGCTTAAAGAATATCTACTATATGGTATAGATACATTCTAAACATTATGACAGAGATAGTGTAAGAGATTTTTAGAAATTTAATGCTTTTAAATGTAATTAAGTCATAATGAAGACAATCACATAGAAAACTGTGCCACTGACAGTCTGACAATGCAGGGACATCAAAATTGTTTTCCACCATTCTAGAGCATGGGAAATGTCTGCCTAGCTCATGTTAAATAAAGGCAAATTCTATAAGGGGATAGAGAATGCATTCATAAAAAAGTAAAATGTACCTAGCACAACTGGAATTCTCTAGGACATTAATGGATTGCAGTAAGGAAAAATATCTTGCTGGTAAGAAATCCTGTCTATGGAAGAATCAAGTCTTTAGTCTTTAGAGCTTCCCTCTGGTTGCCTCTAGGCTAAACACCATCCAAAAGATGCTTCCCTTTGCCCTTAATACATCCCAAGTACTGGGCAAAGCCCCTAACCCTGGGGTTTGAATTCCACTTGGAGTCCTACACCTAAATGTTACTGCATCTAGCTTTGGACCTGGTAACACCATGTCCTCTCACCACCTATTTCCATATCTTTGCAATAGTCTGAGATTTACATATGAGAAGAGAATGATGTTTTGAATATCACAGAAGTTCAGAGAGTATCTGAATGCAAAACTTTGGTTCCATACCAGGCCAAAACCACATATATTTATATTTGTTATAGATTATAATCATAACTATTAGTTGGGATTACCTTCCTACATGAAGAATTTTCCTGAACTCTTGCCAAGGGACAGTTCCCTGGACAGGGAAGGAAAACAATTGAGGTGCCCATGACTGGTATCATGAAGAATCTTATTATTTGCTATTATCTAGAGCTGTACTAACAATTGAATGTTCTCTTCAGTGCCCTTCTGGAGCCATGAGTATCAGCACGTAGGCACAGGAACACCACAGCATGATAAAGTGAACAAGAGTTTGCCATGATAAATGTACTCTTGAATGGCAAGCACGATCAGGGGAAGGGCGGATGTAGCTGTAAAAGAGCAGGATTTTCTAAACCACACACACACAAAGAAGCTGAGAAGTAGTAATATGCCAATTTCTGACACAGGAAGAAACTGCAAATGGGATGATTTCTGACATGGCCAAGAGGCACTGAGACAAATTAAATAGCACTGAAGCCCTGACAAAAGTAAAAAGAATAATCCTTTCCTTCCTGCAGGATTGAAACAGGAGGAATCAAAAGTTTTACATTCAGGTGCCATCCATGAGCATCACTACCTATAGCAACTTTGTCTGTTGGCTCAGGGATTTTTCACTTCTAATCATGCTATACTTCCAGTTGAGTTGATAGATAATTTAATTCTATACCTTTCTGGTCACCTGGTTCCTGGGTCCCTCAGCATCTTCTCTCTGCATTCCTCAGGCTTTTGTGATGCCCTGACTGCTGGAATTTCCCTCCTGTTGCTAACAACATGCAGGCTAAAGCGGTCAGTAAGGCACTAAATTTGCCCCAAAGGATGATCATTTTAGAGCTGTTTGCTTCAGGAATCCCGTTATCAGTTCTTCTGGGGAAGTGACAGCCACTCAGACCTAAGAAGGTTACTTATGTATTAAAACAGGGCAACAGACATGATAAAACAGATTATCCTCTTCACTTGAAACCCTAATGAATGGAAAAAGGAACTGGGAAGAGATGAGAATTCATCTGTCTCTGACTTCAATTTTTCCACTGATAGACTGATCTTACAAACTCTCTACATAGGTACTGTGCCACTATACCCCACCTAAATGAACTGGGGATGCATGATCATGATCTAATCTGGTTTGTATTCAGAGAGGACATACAGTGATCTAGTACACAACTGCTATCATTACTGTTGAGAAATATACATCTTATTTCTTGAAAAGGTTCTGCTGGTAAGAGTCACAGGATTCTCGATTACTTGCTGCAAATATGGGAAGAAATGAGATAACACTCTTCCATTCTACAAAAGATTTTAAGTATTCAAAATTTCAATAAGAACACTGCATGAACTAGAATGAAATTCTAAGGAAATATAATGAAAAAAAATCTGCCAAAGAAAGCAGCAGTTCAAAAAATTGTTAATGCAGGTTTTGACTCATATGCCTTCAGTTATTGCTGACACAAAAACATTTTGCACAGTCAAATACTTCTCTTTGGTTATTATTTAAAAATAAACAAATAAAACAAATATTCTGATCTCTTTTATGCCAGTGGAAACTGTTAAAAACAACAGACCAATTTTGGCACAACAGACTAAAACCTCTTCCTTATCTATTATCTAGATACTTCAGGGGCAATGGCAGGAAAAAAGGCAGTGAGAATGAGATCCTCTATAGTAAAAGTCATAGCTAGACAATTTAGCCAAGTGAAGAAAACAGACCAGAAAATTTGGGTAACTTACATTCATCACACTTCCCTACATCAGACTCTGGAATTTGAAATGTTCAGTGAGAGCATCCTCAGGAACACTGATGTAAATACAGAGTAACCACAATGCCTTTCTCTGGAGTCCTTCCCATTATACATTGGTTTAGTTAAACAATTTCATTTCAGGTAGAACAAAATAGGAGTACTTTGGAAAAGGCCAGGTCTGTGTTGCTTTTTTCCCTTTCATAGTTTATCTAATGACATCTCTGGTCTGAGATAACCTTCGTTGCTCAATAATATTTAATCTTTCTTTTATCCTGAAGTAGAGCAGCAAATGCTTTGATAAATGGAGTGGAAAAATTTCACTTTCACCATAACATCTTCAGGTGCTGAAATGCTGAAGTGTTTTACTACCACTTGCTACAGTAGCACTATGCAGGGAATCAATGCTTATATTCCCATGCCTTTTTAATATGAGTGAATCACAGCCCATACTCTTTTATATACTATAACAACCACACACCAGAGAGCCATTTTCCTATCCTCATCTATTGTGGCCACTATGCTGTAAAAACAAGAGCCGCCATTGATGAAAAAAAGTCACAATTCTACCCATCTGTACACTACAGCTGATGCCCTTAACCTCCAGTCCTACAACATACAAAGTCCCACAAAACCCCTCCACCTCCCAAAAAAACCCTTAAACATTGGTAAGAAAACAAAACAAAAAACAAACCATGAGAGACTTAATAAAAAATAATTCTGAACTCCTTTTCTGTGCTAAGTTGTGAATGAGACTGATTAAGATCTACCTGAGAACTAAGAAAATTTTCTTTGTTCTTGGTCAACTGCATTTTGAGATTTGCAGTTTCATTAAGTGAAAACATCTTTCTGGGATGTTTGCATGAAAATTCAGAAAACAGAGGCAATCATAAGAAAAGAGAGACAATTACAAAGCTATTAATCTCCTGAGACATTTACATTTTTGTAGTAGGCTTTACTCCAGCCTCATTACATATTTGCTCTGATCATTAGTCCTAATTGCAACTTTCAACTGTCTCCATGTTCTTTATCACAGGAGCTGGTATCAGGCAATACCTGGAGTGTCTCCATTAATCCAAATTTTAAAAACTAGTAACTGAAATAAGTTGGTATTTTTGCACAGACTGGAAAGAAACCCCTGCAGACACCATGGCTGAAAATGCCTTTCTCTGTCTATACGACTCCCTCCTCTGTTCTTCTCTAAAAAAAGAAGGGTCAAAGCAAAATGCTGGCAGCCCAGTGCAATCTTTGAAGACACAGTGTGCTTTCAGTTATGAGAGGATGGAAAAATGAGAACCCTGGAGATCTTTCAGGAACATTAGGCTTTATTAATCAGGAATGTACTCGCCACATACCAACATTCCCAAACGGTACACTGAATCAGTTAGATGCCAGGGAGTAACAGAACCCATCCAGTTTGGTCTCCTGTCTTATGGGAAGTTCCAGCCCTCTCTAAGGGGTGGTTTTCCAAGCCATTCCTTAAAAAACACATCTCCCCTGCTCCCATAGTACCTATAGGTCAGAACACTTTACAACCCATATAGTCAGAACATGGCTCCTAATATCTAACTTGATAATTTTTGCTACTCGTTGAACTGATTTCTTTAGGTCTTTCTCCCAGTGGACATGAAGAACAATTAATCACTGTGCTCTTGATTATAAATTTTCACTCACTACATTTTTTTTAATATATTCTCCTTAAGGAACAAAAAAAGCAACACTTTCAGAAGCATATAATGCCAGGAAGAGCTCCTACATACCCTCCTTTGCCCCTGGGCCAGATTACAATCAAGCAGTTTCTGCTTTCTCTGCAATTTTAACTCTAGGACAATTTCTGCCTTGACAAACATTTTTGACCTCTCCACATTTCCACTGGGGTTCCACAGGTAGAAATCAGGGCAGAATTTATCCCCATGAGTTTCTGGATTAATGCCTTGGAAAAGGAAGGGGAAAAGGCAAAATTAATTCTCTTGGTTAGCGCTAACACTTTTCCTCAGGGATAGCTGGCTGCAAGACATTGATCTTTGTTCAAAGCAAGCACACTTCTATACTCATTTCACATTTGCAGCACATCTTCTATAAGCCAATATCTGCATCAAAAAAAAAAAAGGCTTAAACTCATGTGAGTCTACATTTTGTCAGAGGACCAGGAAGGGCCAGGGACTGGGAATGGACTCAAAGCCCATCTTAGTCCAAAGACCTGAAACTAGCAAAAACAGCTAGTTATAGGAGGAAAGGACAGGTCATAAATCCATCAAGAATCATGAGGATTCTTGCACTATAAAGAATATGGCAGTACATGTAATGCTTGTTTGTGGCTTCAAAACTCTTCCTTCATCTAAAAGCAGAGCTGTGATGGACGAAGGCCTTCCCAGCCCTGACATGCTGACGCTACACATGCAGCCTGCACTCTGGGATGCCGGCTTACTGTGTCATATTGGCTTGGGTACTGCCTCTTCCTTTCCTTATGCCTGCAAGCACAATTGAACTCATGAAAATTCAAACTGTCTTCTGTCTGTTTCATGCATCATCAGCAAAAAATCACTAGACAAAATGAATTTGCTCTCTGTAATTTGGAGGTTACACAAATGCTTCTGCTGTATAATGCAAAAAAAAAAAAAAGGGGAAGAAAGTTTGGTATGCCAGGTTAACTTAGCATGGCATGGAGGAAAGCAGCAAAGAAAAAGAGAGAACATGAACAATAAAATGCTCAAAAGTGGGGAGAGTAACATGAGAAACACTTCTGTAAATTGAAGTTGGCCTTGCTACTTTTGAGTGATGGGATTGAACAAAGGTACAAGTAAGCTGTGAAAGATCACCCCCAAGAGAAGTTGTAACGCCATCCCTCATGACTTGTCTACACAACATACTTATTAAAAATAACAGTGGTTGCTATTTATCCCCTAAGAGCTCTGCAAATACAAATTCACAAATGCAGTAATGTTCACAGAGCTGTATCAGTTTGAACCAGACTGAAAGAGAGATCTGCTGAACAAGGCACAGTGAGGTTAAATGACTTGTCCAATGCCACTCATTGATCCAGTATCCATAAAGATTACACCAGATCTCTTGGTCCCTGATCAGATCAGGCCGTGTAAAGCTGAAACCTCGACAACTAACCTCTTTTGCAACAAAAATAACATGTCATATACTCCTTATTGACCTCAGCCCACGACCAGCATAATTAAAACTATTGCGTGTAAAGCACATCTTTTTCTTCCACACACAATATGTGTGCTGTCATTGTCTCATTCCAAAACCACGCAGACACTGAGTGTGAGCAGAGGTACCTCCTCATGCTTGACTTAATCCTCTTTGGGACTAGTTGCAAACAGCAAAGTACTAAACTACTTCCTTAAAGTTAAGTATTTGAGTAGTCCCATTAACCTCAACAGATCTGCCTGACTATCAACCGACATGACTTTGATTCAGAGAACCCAACATAGCAAGAATTCAGCCCACAGACCTTTTGCATTAGGAGAATATTGGTATCACATTCAACAAGTGGAGTTTTTCATGCAGCTGTCTGAGAGATGTTCAGGAGATGTGTATCTAATGTTTTTTCTAATGTCATGTACCAAGAATTCTTTTTAGACAAAATTTGGCTCGTCTTGTATTAATCACCTACTTTAGGGACACCCTTACATTAAAGCAAGGTTTCCACCCTTTAATTAAACACATAAATTACAAAACTACCAGATTGCCATTTTGCTGGTTTTGGGTTAACATAGGAAAGCCCAAATGGCAAGTTCATCATTTTAAGGATCTTACAACTAGAAAGCCCTGATTACAACAAACATGCAGGAAACGACTCCTTATACCTTCCTCTATAAAAAGTGCCACTACTTTTATTGTGTCAAGCAACTATTTACATGGACACGAGGTACAGCAAGAACCTAATCCTCACATCCTCATTTTACGTGATGTATGTGCTTAAAACTTTCCTCACCTGGCTCTTCTGTATTCCAGAGACAGGCTACACCAAGGCTACAGAACTTAAAAGCAGCTATAAGTTTATAAGTGAGGGGTTTGTGTTTTTTGTTTTGGTTGCTGTTGTTGTAGTTTCTTTGGTTTATTTGTTTGTGGCTTTTAAATTCATTAGCACAAGAAACTCAAGGATTAAAAATATGGCACTTTACTTAACAGAATGTAAGAAGACCTAGGCAGAACAGTCTTAGGAGTCATTATCCCACACTCCATTCCCAGTCTGACCACTGATATAGTTGGACCTTGAGACCTTGAGCTGCTCAACATCCCTGTGTGGATGCACTTGACAAAAAAAGGAAACCAAAAATATTTCCTAAACATGAGTTTTACACTTGTGTATTTATTTCTCCTTCAAAATCTAGAGTCTCATATAATGGAATAAAGCTCATCCCAGCCAGCACCAATTGCTTCTCTTATTTTGTCTTGAGCTGTCCATGCAGGATTCAGTGACCATCTGGATCCTAAGGATTCAAAGAACTTGTCTTAATTCACTCTTAAGCTGCTGCTGCATTTTGGAAAGAGAATTACTCCTGCTTTCCAACAAAAATTTTTCTGGTTGTTCACACTAAATTGCAAGACAAGCATGAAATTTGGTACTCACAGATTCAGAAGAGCTCCCCCATTTTTCCCTGAACACCTCCCTTTAAATTGCTGCTGGACCTAGCAAATCCATGAGTGTTTTCAACTAGGCTCACCAGTGTAATTGCAAGGTTAACCACTGGTGGCCAAGGAAGCTTCCCACATTCAGCAATGAAGAGCAGAAAATGTTAAATACCATTCACTGGCCACAGCCTGCAGTTAATACACAATATTTAAACAACACAATGGCATGGCCCTTGCCAGTAATGTAAAAACACAGTGGAATAGAGCCAGAATGGCACAATCTGCCTGTCTGAGTCATGCTTGGCACTGTGTGCTGGAGGGGCAAGCTTTAGCTGCCCACAGTGCAACTGTACCCTCCAGCTCATTTACGATACAACATTAAAATATATTAAAAAAAGGGGGTGGGGGTGGTGTTAAAGGCATGATAAATCTCCTCTAATAGTTAAAATATTTTAAAACTGAAGTACAATGCAACTTTGGAAGAAGGCTCTGGATTTCATTACAGACTGCACATTTTGATCTTAAACAAGAAAACAAACTGACTTTGCATAGTAATATTCCACAGCTTTGTACTGTTCAACTGAAATCGATCTTTCTCCATCTTTCTACAAGCTTCTGGATTTTTTTCATGTATTATTTCACTTGACTCAGAGTATCTGAGTCTGCTATATTTTCCAATCCTCTTTTGCATGCCTGTTGTTCANAAACCTTAATTATTAACCCAAATACATTCAATAATCAGATTCTAAATAAGAGTAGATCAGAGTGATGTGCAATCTGACTTGCATTTATGGAATAACTATGCTCTTAGAAAAAGACTCCTTTCTTGCTGACACGTAGATGTTATTTTGACTATTTTGTTGTGTCACAGCAGAGATGAATTAGGCATTTCTGCCTTCATCTGCGCCCTAAAGCAGCTGAAGTCCCCTGTGATGTCATCAGAAAGTTGTTTGTTTTTTTCTCATACAAAGGATAAGAATTTGTTATGACATCATGAGAAGATAATAAACTGTATTTTGTGCTATAAGGAATCTTCTGCTACTTTCTGTTATCTCTGCACCAACGTGCAGAAATCCTCACTGACAAAGCGACAGCAACTGTAAGTCAACAGAGATGCACAGTATTCTTAATACTATTCCAAAACAAAGCAGGAAAGAATGATCTATTCAGTGCTCTGAAATTAAAGATCTGCAAGATGTAAGTTCCTTTTTAATTTTTAAATAAAGCACCCTTTGAACTTCTAAATCCCATTCAAGGGGACTCTGACCTTTATCCAAGACCAGCTACTGTGCTAACACTTTGGATGCCTATAGAGGAAAAATACGGACAAAAGGTACCGGAAAAGCTTTTACTTACAGGAATGCAGTGTGGCTTAATCTTTTTGTTTTTAAGGTGCAGTGATTTCAGCATCTACAATGTAACTTCAGGCAGTCTGAAAAGAAACAGGTTAAAATATCTTTCAGTTATAATTGGTATTTCAGATTTAATTAAAAATTAAACTTTCATAATGTTTCACCATCCAAAGCAATGCATTATCAGTCAAGCATAGCCTTTTTTTTTTGTTGAAAGAAGCTCTTCCCAGAGTAGTTTGCAATGAAAGAAAAAGGGAAAAAAGCAATTGAGAGTAGCAAAATATATTTCTTCAGCAAAAGATCTCTGAATAATTTGGAAATAAGCCTTCTGCCACTTAATTTTAACAATCAACCTTATACTAATTAAAAAAAAACCACAATGAAAAAAGACAGAGAAACACCACCACATACCAAAGACTATGAGGACAAAAATGTTAATTTCAGCAAAACAAGGACATTGCTAGGACCAGAACATACGCACCAAAAGGGAAAATATGGTTTTACATAATGCCAGCCAACAACATTTTTTACAAATTCGTTCTACAGCATGCAGTACTTTCAGACTGTTGCATGGAGGGGCAGAGAAAAACAAGTTCAAAAAGAGAAAAGCTGTTTTTAAAGTGTACAAGGCAAAAGGTCCCTTGCAACCTTTTGTTAAGGGATATGAAAAAGCTCATCGATAAAACTGCATAGTTTCTTATCATGTAAAATAAATGTCACATTACTGTGCAAAACAGATGATTAAGAAGCGGTAGCTGCAGACACAGCATTTGAACAGATGCAAAAATTTTTTTTTTCAAAATACAGTTGAAATAGTTGGAATGACAATAAAACTCCAGGGGTTCTACCATAAATATGAGTTTAAATGTTGGACTGGAGTTT